>JAGXCT010034879.1:0-15037 GCA_022495035.1 Philopotamus ludificatus
TTTGACCACAGATGGATACACGTGCATGTTAGCTTGGATTATCATCACATTCCGAACGGTTATGGTACCGCTAGGTTTGATGTAAAACCTTGCGGCTCATAAAGTGTTACATGCGGCTCACAAAATACCGCTATTTTATTAATCATTCATATGAAATTATAAAATCTCATATAAAAGATTAACGAAATGGTGATATTGAACTAAAATTGGATTAGAAAAATCTTTTAATATACAAAAACATCACTGTAACTAGCTTAAAAAATAAATAAAGGAAAAAATAATGATTCTTATGATATTTAAAAAACTTCTAAAAGGCATTGTTTAAAATACAACATACTAAAATTGACAATTATTTGTTTTAACTATCAAAAGTTCAACGTTCAAATAAAACAAACTTAATTTTCAAATGACACAGGTTTAAAAAAAAACAAAAAATAATTAATAATACCATATTTAAGCTTGAGCTTTTATATATTAAAAGACGAAAGTATTTAATTTATTATTTTATTAATTCTCAATTAAGTAAATTGTTAAAGAATCAATTAAGAAAAGGATCAATACATTGCTGTCAATGTGTTTTCGTCCATTGCCCTTATGTATTTCATATTGCAAAATCTTTCAGGTATCCTGTAGCGAACTAAATATTCACTATGCATCGGAAAAATGGTATAGCAGTTTTTTTTGCAGTAGGTGCGGTCAAAGCAGACAATACACGAGTACCAACATAAAAGCTTCTTAAATGCTCGAGATTTATATACAAAGATAAGCACAAAGGCTCTCTCAGCGGGGTCTGGTTGAATGGTCCAGTTCCGGTCCGTGTACCACAGTTTATCACCGCTGGAGGCGCCTAACATAATATGTCTCTCTATCCCGGATAAAAATTGGAAAAATCTCCTATTTTTGAATCGCCACCGAGAATATAATAGAGGCTATGTATATATGATAAGAGCTGGTGCGGAGGCGGCTATACCGCTTCTTCATCCAGCTAAGCGGACAAACAATAAGAAGAATCAGAGCAGACGAGTGTGGGGAGACGTCTTAATGCGCCATGAGCCGGTAATACAACGTTAGGGAGTGCAAATAGCTTCGCCGGCTATTTAATTATGTTGAGTGCACCACTACAGACTGCAGCCAGATAAATGGATATCATTTTAATTTAATTTTGAGCTCAGGGTGTGTTATTGCTTCAGTCGCTTTTGAAAATTCTGCAATCGGAGTAAAAATGCAATTGTATTAATTGTAAAATTGTGTTATTTATCTGTTTACAAACATTATGTCACCATTATTATCAATTAATCATTGCGTATTGGTTGCTTGACACAAGATAATAACTTACTAATATTAATTAGAGAAGCTAGGACTCTTCTACTTATTTATTTAAATATTTTCATTTTCTACATAGCGTGTATTAAACTGTTTGTCATCGGTTTATTTGTCGCTGTATTGCGCTGAATTGTCGTATCACTAAATCCAGAGTTATAAATAATATATCGCTATTCATATTTTAATTTATAAAGCACACTGATCTAGAGCAGTGTCTGTTTTAAATAATGCCTATTCATTTAAATTTTAAATCAATTCAAATATCTACATATTAAATAATATAAAATATGGATTTTGATTTTGAGTGTTTGGTGCTTCATAGTGAAGTACATTGGCCTTCAAAAATAATATCACGGTTCACCTCCTTGATAGCAGAAATAATTTCTTTCTTCAGTGCTGAAAATATGCATTAAAAATTCACGAGGAAAATTGATGGATAACATTTTTTAACCGCTTCAGTGCCGTAAGGACAACGGTGGCCTCTGCATACGTACGACGCGGAATACGGTAAGGCCATGCAACGGTATGTAACAGCCTCCTTTTATTTCGAAAAATGGGCTATTACTATTTTTAAAATAAACGGCTCATATGTCGTAAACAACAATAAAAAAAATACTATAAGTCTTGTCTGGGTTATAGAATATGTGGTGGTTATTCCACGTGTTTGGACCAACGTCGTGTTGTGCCTTGGCAAAATACGCGGCGTCTCCGGAAATCTACCACGTCTTCATCAATGAAGGGTGCCTCTACGACACTCTGGACTCTCGACCGCCAGGAGTGCCGTCATTGTCAGAGGTCGCGACAGAGAGCGCACCAGGACGTCGCTCGATCACGTGCTTACTTCATAACCTAACAGCTGCCGCGTAATAATTCTTTCTATTTAATAAATGTGTCGATATGTTCAACTATACAAACTGTGTTTGCATTTCGTCCACCGCCGGCGAGAGTAAAGGCTCGCCATGGTCCGAGTCACGAATCCTTCCACATCCTTTTCAAATATTATATTTTTTTATGGTTTTATTCTGTCATTTTTTTTATTAATTAAATTATTAATATTAACTACCTTCGTTTAAAAATATAATTACATATATTATATGATTTAAACTACACTAAAACTATTATTATTTTGATAGAGCTTTCAGAAATATTTTTTCTATTACAATATTTATTTAAAAAAATATTATTCCAACATAATATAATAGAATATTTTACTCTTACTAAATAATTATTCTCTGTGCTGTATTTTGATAGCAAGTTGTTATTATAAAATACCAATTACCTTGATTAAGTTCATAGTTCATAGTTCAAAGGTGGATGGATAGTTTAGTAACTATGCTGTGTTGCATAAAGCAAGGGTAAGCCACATCATTATTTTCTATGAAAATTTTATGGAAAATTACCGCATCATAATATACATGTATAAGAGACAACGATATAATTTTATTTATTTTAATTGATTCGAGGGAAATAATTGGAGATGTGTATGATAATAAATTAATATTTCATCCAAGTCAAAAACACTGGAAGCTTTAATTCGCATTCTGTTTTGCATAAACCCAGACAGACAGAGTGCAATATTGCAATAGGAGCCTCGGCAACGTTTGGTGAGCTGTAAAAGCAGATTCGCCCCATATTAAAATCTCGTTGATGTGAACAAGTGCATAGAGAAAGAGGGCGCAGTTTCTGGAGGGGCCCCCACTCTCAAACCGTGCCCTCTTTGTTGAGAGATCCGCTTTCTGTCTACGTCATTAGACGAGGAGGCTGCGCAAACGCATTTACATTTTCAATTTAAATCTGCACAGTGAACCAGATTGCCAATTTAGTACGCGGGTCAGCCCCGTTTATGACGAATCCTCTGACGCTACGTGATGCGATTCAGAAATTTTAAATATTTTTTTTTACATAATCTTAAATGAAAATAGTATGAAAATCTATACTGAATAAACGAATGCTACTGGAATATTCCGTTGTTGTATTATTATTATTGCATAAAACATTGAAAAGCCGCGGGCGATCTTGATATTTTATGCAATATTTTACATTGTACAAAGGTTCATTATAAGGCTTCTACTCCAATAATTTTATTTTCAATCCGACCCCTTCGGTATAACCCGTCGTGAATTTTTTCTGTTATTAAAGTTTTAAGCTCGAAATGTTTTCGCACATTAATTTCGATACAAGAGGTTATGCGTCGATATTTCGCCGACGCCACGAGCGCTCGTTATAATTTTCTTTTTGACGCGAAATTTTCTCGTGATTTTCCACAAAACCAATATTAAAATGAGATTGTAAATTGTCAAGGGCCACGACATACGTGTGTGTGTGTGTGTATGCGTGCTTATTGCGACACTGTTGTACAAGAAGCTGTCAAAGACAGGATACGGTCCCTAGACGTCTATTGCTTTTCGCGTGAAATGCTCACAAATATGATTATCTTGCCGATTTATTAGAATATATTTAAGATTAAATATAAAAACAGTTCAAACTGTGTTGAGATTCTAAAAAAAATATTATTGTACTCAAATTTATGTATTTTTGTATGAGAGTTTCATAACCATAATAAATTATGTTGGAAGTGAAACGAATTTTGAAGGCAAATTTTTATATTTTAAATATTTTTCATGACAAATTTAATAATCATGTCAATAACAATTATTTACAAACTTCGTTAATTTAAAAAAACAAGCTTTACATGGATTTATAAAATAAATAACACTTATTGCAAAAATAATCTGAATCCTTCCAGCTGAAAAATAAAAAAAATACATACGAATTTGAGCATATTGTAGATTTATTTGATGTATCTCCTATTTTACTTTAACCCTTTCCACTCTGAACATTTTTGGTTGAATCTTCGTTCTACTCTAATTAATTTTATTTTACGAATATATAAAAAAAAAATTTCATTGGGAAAATGAATAAGAAATAACTATACAGTTTTTTTACGTCAAAAACTTTCACTTTTTTAAACAAAATGCACCATTTTGCAATTTAAATACATTTTTTTGGAAATCAAATTACCCCTTTTAAAAATTAGTCAAATAATTAAATATTTTTCAATATACAGTCAGCGTTCACATTAAAAACGTAAAAAACTGTATTTAGTACCGCGATTCTAACCTTGAATTTTCGTTTTCCCGCTAATTGCATTTTTTTAACAGTATAGATATTTGAAAAATCAATTTCTGGATGGCGGGAAAACTTATATTCGTGGAAAATAAGTTTATATTGCACTGAATTTGGTGGCAAAAATACAGTAGAAACCGTTTTTCATATTTTTAAATGAACTGATAAAAAAACATAATTAGCGAAAAAACGTAAATTCGGGGTACTAAATACAGTGGAATCTGTTTTTCACGTTTTTGAAGAAACTGATAAAAAAAGTATATTTATTGAAAAATATTTAATTGTTTGACTTAATTTTTAAAATAGTCAATTTTATATGCAAAAGGGTGAATTTGATTTGTAAAAGGATGCATTTGATTTGCACGTATTTGATGTAAAAAACTGTATCATTTGATCCTAAATTACATTCAATACAAATCATTTTTTAATTAAATAAATAACAAATGGAGTCGTTCAATTAGAGTGGAAAAAGGTTAAATATATTAAATTAGATTATTTTCTATATTTTGTAATATTTTACACGAATTTGACTGTAGAAATTACGAAATATACCTATACCCAATTATCTGAATCTTATCAGAAATACATTTTGATTATTTAATTTTTTTAGGATCGAAATGGCATTTTTTTAAAATTATTAATTTGAGTCTATCTATAGAACGTTGAAGTATTTTTAATATAAACTTTCCTTATTTTATAAGGATTTAATTGATCAATTAGCATTAGGCTGTAGGTAATTGAACACGAGACTTAAACGTGATATTTTTTAGCAAACTAGCACAAACACATTCTAGTACTTTTAAACTCTTTGTTATTCAGAAAAATCTTTATATGAATATCTATAAGATCAATAAGATACTGATCATTAAAAAAAACTGTTGAGACAGTTTTCAGATACGAATATCACAAACGTCACACACTCTCGACATCTCGACAATATAATTTATTTGAATTTTGATTGTATCATTACATCTAAAAAGATTGATATAATGCTGTAACTTTATTTATAATATTCTGAATAAAATAATATAAATATATACTTGATCGTTTATTTAAAATATGCTAAATATGTATTATTAATCCTTTGATATGTTTTTATTTTAATAATTAATTCAATTTTTTATCTCATATTGATCATATATACAACTGACAGTGTCATTCAATATCGCACCACTGGTTCCATATATCTTCCGAGATTTTCACGGAAAATCTGAGAGGTAAAACTGGCACCATACATTCTTTACGGATGATTAGGCGCGATTTAGAAACGATTCTAGGAAAATTCCCATCTTTTTTTATTATATAAAAATTACCGGGACCATATACAAAGGAATAATCAGACAGGACACTCTCGTCCTGATAAATTGACGAATTTCTCACGATGTTACAGAAGCGATTGCCCCAGGACCTTGCATATACCGCGGAATATTGTTTTCACAAACGGAATAGAAATGGCGATTTTATGCAAATTCAGATGTAGAGGCGAGGTGAGAAAGTAATTATGGATTATATATTATTCACTTTTCATCCAAGATATGCTGAAATATTCATCATGGATATTAGCAAATATCGTATTTGTGGTAACGTGTATTAATAAAGCTATTGATTATGAAAAAACAAATCAATGATCGCATATATATGTACGAATGATTGGAACCATTGGAGATAGATAATTAAATTTATAGAGTATCACTCCAGGGAAAACTCGCTTTCAGAATCGAGTATTGATTTAATATTTTCAATTCCACACACTCCGAGATGTAATATATTATTACTAAGGATAGATTTTTATTTATGTTTAAAATATATTCCGATTCGATCTGTACAAGGGCGATATGAGGTATTTTAATACTGTAGAATGACGTACTGACCCACTTTTGCACAAGATTGCATGTCGAAACCAATATTTGCCCAGATAGCATTGAAGCCTTGGGCAAATATGCCAACGAAGGCTTTGTTATCAATTACCTTTAGAATAACTCTCGATTGAATCGAGTGTTTGTAAAACGGGATTCGATGCGAATGTAATTGGTATTAATATCAAATATTTGCATAATATGCGAATATACGTTTCCATCTTTTTTCGGATGAAATATCCGAAATAAGAATATAATAGATATACTTTATTTTGCTGCTCAAATAGACTTAAAACCTTTCAGAAGAAGATTTTCTTTCCCCCCGGGAATGTAAGAGATATTAAAGAGCTTCTAAAAGGAATTGAATCAAAGCCTCCCGCTTATGCTCTTCGAAGAGACATCTCGGAATTAAATTAAATCTAGAATCATTCTAAAATTATAATATATTTAGAGTACACGTGTATTGTCGCCATCAAACACAATTATATCGGAAACCGTTTATAATCCTTGGGGACTTGCCAAAAGATCGATCGTACACGACTAGTTCCGATAGCGGGCGGCCAACGCTCGATTTGTTCCGATTAAATGAAACGGAAGTAATTTATATCCGGAGCCGATGCTGCTAACAATGCACTTTAAGTGTTGCAAATAGAATATAAATATTTCATATGTACTGAAATCTGCGCTAATTCAATATATTATTTTTTTTGCTAGCGTATTCTCAGAATTCCGTCGAAGCATTAATAATTATTTGCAACGTACCTGGCTCATTAATGAATACACCCTGCAGTTCCAAAAATCCCGACTAATTAATGCAGGGTTTATATTCGTGGAACATGAAATTACACCAAGCTATGTAAATTAAATTAAATCTGCACCCCTTAGCTGTATTGCAATAAACGTAATAGGCAAAAGTCTTAATCAACTCTGACTAAATATGTATATATATTATTTGAATAATATTCAAATATTTTGTATTAGTCTTAATAGACATTTCAATGAAATATGACGAGTGTCTGAGTGATTAAAAGATTAAAGATATTTTAAAAATGTGTAGACTTGTCATAGAAAACAGTGTTGTTATTAGATAATGCTTTCTCATTCAACTAAAAGGTTATAGAAAGATGAACTCAAATGATCTCCTTATTAACAAAATAATTATAGTATAAAAAAATACTAAAACACTCATATAAATATGTGGATAAAGATTATCTAACCGATCCGTCACGGCGGCTCGAAGCCAAACGCGTCGTCTGAAAGTGATCTATTTTCCATTATTAATTATAAATTTTAAGCATTTCAAACCCAAGATATTGAGAAAATCTTGATCAATAACTATATAAAAAATATTAAAAAATGTTTCTATTTTTGTATGTTACAACGGAACCATGTTGTTGGATATCGTGTTATAATATAAGAGGGTTTCCTATATATTCAAATATTAGCTGAGATTTTTTCAGCATCTTGATTTATATGCTCTACTTTTTGCAATAGATCTGTTATTTTCGTTAGTTAACTTTTTACTAATTTTAATAAATACTGTGCAGTTTGATCTTTATTGAAATGAGAGGTTTTAAGGCTTATCTTACGTTATTCTCAAACATGATTGTTTATATGTATACATATTTTTTTATTTATAAAATATTTTACTGATTATGCTCTTTTATCTGATCCGTGATGGTGATTTAAACCAACCGAATCGTCCTAAGGGAATCTATTTATAAGGAAAAATAGACCCCAAGCATTTCAAGTCAAGATATTGATGAAATCTTCATTAATATCTTAACTTTTTTTAAAAAAAAAGGATTATTTTAACAATAAAAATAGTTATTCATGACTATTGATTAATAATTATGATCTAATTAATATGTCGCGTAAATGACAAGTGTACGCGACGATGTCCCGTAGCACACTGACGATAGACCGACCGCCAAATTTTGAGGGCACGTGTCACTAGTATACGTTTCAGTCGGATGCGAGCGAGAAAAAACATCGTGCCCGTAACTACAGAAAATTTTGTTGTTATTTTTTTTGCAATTGCGGACAATACAGTCAATGATTAATTATAATATTTATTTTTTAGACTTTTTTTAACACATACAAATAGTTTGTAATACGTAGGGTTCATATTTAAAGATTTTTTTTAAGAAAAATCAAAAACTAGGAGTCCCAAATATACCCCATCAGCACGGGTAGGCTAATGACAAACTTGGCATTGCTTTGTTGCATTAATTGTTATATATTTGTAGATATAGACGACACGCTTTCAGTCAAAATGTAAAATCTTTGAAGGGCCGCACGAGAAAGTGTGGCGGACCGCATGCGGCCCGCGAGCCGCGGGTTGCTCACCCCTGCCATAGATCAAGGTATTATTCTATATGTGAAGATTAAGACTAGATAAAACTCTAAAATGAATGATAATACTAAATGCTATCTATATCTGAAATAATTAATTCGATTTTTATGTATTAAAAATATCAGGGGATAAAATACTATTTATTAATTATTTTTGTATGCAAATAAATACAAATAAAATATTTTTGACTTCTGAAGGAATATTGGAGAATATTAATTAATGGGGAAATCAAATCAAATCAAATCAAATTTATTGAAAAATCTGTAAGCGATTCGTATAATCAAACCAAAATAATCGATTTTCAAAATATAATAAGTCATAAGCATTGTAAAATTACATGTTTTTAGTGTGAAATATTTTTTTCTTTAATCATCAGCTTTTATTTTTTAAGTTAGTAAGTTTTTAAATAATTATATTTTACGTTTTAAATTTAGAATATTATTAGAAGTTTTTGAATATTTTTTGCATTATTTGTAACCACTTAAATTGATAAAAGTTAATATTAGAAAAATCTTATATTACATACTGTAAAAATGTTTTATTTTTATTATTTGTCTAAAGAAGTCTAAAGAATAAATAAATTAATTTGATAGACCCCCTTCGGACAGCTAGGTTGTTTTCGAGCCACCGTGACCGGAAGGGCTTAAATAAATAAATAAATTTCATATATTTTTAATTATTTGTATCCAATTAATTTCAAAAAATCAAAGCACATGCAAACAAACCCCTTACTTCCCCAATAAAAATAGAAATAAACCACCAATTATCCTTTTTAATTTTCCTATAATACAAGCCACTTTAAAGTTACCTTTAAATGGTCAAAAGAATTATATTTTTAAGACTGTTCCCTTTAAAACTTGAGAATCGATATGTTTATGTCAACAAGTTTTCCTACCCTTTGAATAAATAATATTTTAAGCAATACTGAAAACGATTAATTTGCAGCTTCTTTGTCCTATTTATTGCACATACTTTTATGCTCTCAAATTTAATTAAATTCTTCAGCCAACGTGTCAATAATTTTATACTCATCCTCGCATTTCATTAAAGTACGACTGAAAATTTTAATATAAATTTTTAATAAGATAACTTGCGTATTTATAATACAGTGCAGCGAACTATGAGTTATGAAATTAATAATTATTTCACAAGTCGTCTACTGCAAATGCAGAAAATTACATACTCGGCTCACACTTGCAAGAATCTCGTGTACCTGCATCCGACGTTTAATTAAACGCGAATTCCATATGCAGCACCACACGTTCGATACGAAAAATTTCAAAATATCAACCGAAGAATTTAATCAAAAATTAATTGAACGTTTCCGATCGTTAATTAAGCGTCTGCGTTTCACGACCGCTGGCCTCTCATTTTTCGCCGGTCCGGCATGTAGCACCTTGGCATACCCAATTAAGCTGCTCGACCATGTACCAGGGGTGGGCAAAACCAGAACAGGGCCGACACACAAATTAATTTACTTCTTTATTTCGGTTTCCCTAGGTGGCCGGAGCTGTAGGCGTCGAGATAAGGAGATAAGTTGTATCTGCAGCCGCCTGGACCAACACACTAATTGGTCTGCGGCCATTTATTTAATTTGTTTATCGCAAACATTTAAATGAACCGTAGCGTGAAGGTTTTGCTGTGGTTTGGTGTATTACAGGCTTAATATCAAAATAATGATAATTAACGACCCGAAAAAATAGCTAAATTATGGCGCCCGAAAGCCGTTTGGTTGCCCGCGTTATATGAAATTAAATTATTTTCAGGGAAAACTCTGTCCTTTGATAATCAACTGACAATTAACCTATTTCAGAGAATGCATACATTCGCTTTGATATCCTGGGAATTGTTTTCAATCATCAATTTGTTTGTAATTTTGCAGATGGGATCAACGGATTCTGGTTGAGAGAATTTAATCGGCTTTACCAACAAAACAATTCATGTTTCGATAATAATCGCGACATTTTATTACATGTTCCATAATCTTATTGGAATATTCAAATTGCTGAATAATGTTACGTAAAATTGAAACGGAATACATCCGAAAATTCTCCGGAATAATGGCCCAATTACAAAGTATTCCAAGGAAATATTAAGCAATTTTAATAAACTTGTTATTACGAGAGTTTATTAAAGAAAAAATACATTAATACCATTGCGTAATAATTTATTTCTTTAAAAATTCCAAGACTATCTTGTCTTGCCGACACAACAGAAATGTAAAATAATTATTTTGTCCATTTTAAAGCCTTAAAGTTTGCGCGATGAATAATTCGTTGAGAAAATTTCATCTCAAAATTCGCCGCGCAAACAAACCCTTGTACATATTTAGTGTTTCCATCACACAGTAATTTCTTCGCAAATTTGGAAAACTTTCATCGGAAAAGATTTGTTTTGTTCGCATCAAAGAATATTTTCTAGAGCCTCTCATCAAGTAGAACTTGTATCAACGTCAACATTCGCAATTCATACGCGTATGAATTATTTGTCTTCCGAGTGACTAATTTTCTTTTATAGACTAATATAAAGCTCCATTTAATCTTGCATAAAGCTAAGTATGCCATTAGGATTCATGACAATTTCTTCCGCTGGGTTTATGACATTCGCGTAATTAAAAATACCTGAATGGGGCCGCAACTACGTCAACAAGAATTTTATTTATTTTTTATTGTCGTATATTAAATTAAAATGCATTGGGGTTAGAATTTCTTTATAGTATTTAAAAAAAAATGTAATATATTATAAAGAATACAAGTCACGTGACAAAGAAGCTTTGTAAATGCAACGTGCAAGGTGAAAAGTGATCCTCTTTGCGGAAATGCACTACAATTTTTCAATCGGTTCAAGTAATTTTCTCACGTCCTCGCTCAAGTGCATTCATCAATTATTATTTAAATTAAATTTACCATTAATTTATATTTTAAATATACATAAAAATAGGTTAAACATAATATTAAATTATGGCATTTATCAAAAAATCGTATAAAATACAATAATTCATTAAAATAAATGTTAAATAAAATAAAAAAAATTCTGACACGTATTTCGATACTCAATAGAGTATATTTTAATGCTTAATAAATAATAAAATACTATTTATTCTAATATAAAACTAATACTAATTTTAGGAACTCCTTGTAGGACATATTTAGTTATATACAGAATTTAATATATGTATACTGATAAATAATTGACAAAAAGATAAACAGCAATATAAATATTTTAATATTTTTTAAATGTAAAAACGATAATTATTTTTTATTTTTTATAAAAAATAGTAATATATTATTTATATTTAGTTTTACTCTAAAGCCTTAAAGTTATTCAGTTACTTGGCCGAACGAACATTTTTAATAACAAAAAAGCCATTATTTTACATGCCGCATTCGCGTAAATCTTTTATCTCAACACGATGAAGTTAACATGTTATAAATTTTTTTAATCCATAGTGCGGTATTTTAGTTCATATTTTGTATTATAAATTTAATCTTATTGTCGAAGATAAAAAAGACTAATCCAAAAACTTTTTAAGTAAGTGAATACGTATGAATAATTTTTCAGGAGCCTTCGTGCTCCAGAAAAATAAAAAGATATAAACAAATAACGGTTTTCTTTTTGATACTGATCATTGTAACAGAAATTGCAGTAATACGTCTTTCAATCACAACGATTTATGAGTAAAGAGTTAATCACAATTGCTTCTGAAATAAATTTACTATTATCCGACAACCTTTTTTCATTATTTTGTTTAGTTAGACTTAGATTAATGAAATATAAAACAAATATTTAATACAAAAAAAAGTTGTGTCAGTCTAATAATACGTATTAGATTATACGCTGAAACTTGAATCTCAATTCTTAATATACATTATTTTTTTTAAAATAAGAATAATATATTCTAAGTACATAAATACATTGCACTCTCTCATACTCCGAGCATATGATAAATGTCTCTCATACAAAATAGATAAACTCATTCATGTCGGACAGAAAAATCATGAAATATATCCAGCACACTTAAACTTGTTAAAGTACCAGATTTTCAACTGAAAAAAGAAACGTAAGACGGATTTGTCTGTCTCCGAGTGAACACAATAAATTCAGTGGATTTATCTACACTCGAATAATTTACATACATTAATATCTACAATCTGAGTTTGTATCGTCAAAACGTCTGTACTTATTTGGGAATATTTATTTTTTAGTTGAGCAATTTTAATTCGCATTAATCTACCGAATCTAGGCATTATTTACGTGTTTAGCAAAGAAACTTGTAAAGCGATTAACAACACTGTACTCTTATCAGCTGAAAAGTTCACGTTTTCACGACTCGTACGATTTCTATTGTTGTCTACGTCATGTTACGGATCGGATAAAGTTTTAAGCCATTTTTATCATAAATTATGAATTTAATATCATACTCGTGCCACATTATGAAATTATGTTATAAAAAAATGCTTGTCGTTTCGAAAGATATATAGTAGACATGAGACCTTAAAAAAACCTAGTGAGTCTGTTAAGGGACATTCATTTTCCCAGTCCAACAATTTCACCTTTACAACCAAGCTTCCGGTATTAAAGATAACGCACGGTGCGCGAGCCGCTCTGGGACCCCCGCAGAATCTTATTTAGAGAGCCTGCATTTTTTTTCAGGATTTTGAAACAACACGTTGATTTTATTTTGTATTAGAGAATTGATTGCTGGATTGTTTCTCTGTGATATAACGACGTACGCAATTTCATGCAACATTAATAGTACCGTTGTCGTGGTGGTGCTTTTATGCGAAACATTTCCAGTTGTAGCAATGTAAAGATATTTCGTACAATGTACACTGTTGAGAGTAGCAATTAAGAAAATTTGTTCGGTGAAAAGATCAATTAATAATATAAGTATTGATATTAACTGTAGATTAAATTATTTTCAACATTTATTTATCAAATAATCTGGTTATTCTTACTGCTAAAAAAAGCTGCATTCATTTTCTTGATAATCTAATATATTTGCATACATTTAACATTAAATATCTTGATAATTAGTATTTTTTTTTATTATCTAAAATGCTATAATTTAAACGTGAATTTTTGTATTAATGTATTAAAATATTAACGAATAAATTGACGACTTGAGAATTTTTTAAAAGAACGAGAAATAAACATTAAAGCTAAAAAGCAGTGAATAATAATTGGATGCTACACTTTATTTTATGAACAAACGAAAAGATTGCTGATTGTATGGATGGGGGATATGCAGCAACAACAAATTTCAATAAGCCTCATGCTCATGCATGAGAAGGCCATACGTTTTTTTCATCGAATCTTGAGCGTAAAAATGGAGAGAGCTAAAAAAAAGTATCAAGAGAAAAAAAGTGACAGATCAGTCATGCATATCCCAACAAAAAAATATCTTTTCCGAGGTTTAAAGACTCTAAAGATAGGTTAACACTTTTACTTGATGAAAATGCAGATGAAAATCTCAAAATAAAACCACAAGAGACATAAAGAATGTTCCAAAAAATTATTACCCGCCATTTGTAAATCTAAACGAAGAGCATGAATGATTTGAGAAATTTTTGAAGACTGATTTTTTCATATTTTTCAAGAGAATTTATTGAACAACCCAAGCAATTTGAAACTACGAAGATGGGTGAATATTTAAGTATGATCCTGGATGGATTAGCTGGTCTCGAAGCTCGAAGCCTTGATCCTGAACGATCTGCGAAAGGTACAAAAGCAGTGAATAGTAATTATATTTCATGCTACATTTTAATTTAGAACAAAAGAAAAGGGCTAACAGATTATTAACACTGGACATAAATATATGTATATAGATTATAAATATGTGCAATAATTATTTTAAAAAAAATCCTTGACAAAATTTGAAACTAAAACATATTTTTTTCCAAAAATGCTAAATTTTATGCTTTCCTCGAATTAAGCAATTTTTTGACTTACACGAAAAACTTGGAGTCCAATTAATCGCGTAAGTCGAGAACTTACTGTATTATTATACATTAAAATATTTTTTAAACATATGTGAATGTCCAACATTTTAAAATTTCATTCTAAACGAGGTAATAATTTACAAGAATACTTATATAAAGCATACTTTACATAATAATATCATTATGTAATATTTAAAAACTTATTTAATAATATTTATAATTACATACTCTCAACGCCATTAAATTTCGCTAGTTTTCTTAGTCCAATTATTCAAATATTAACTTGTAGAGTAGATTAATTTAATTTCTGGCCGAAATCATAATTTATTACCTAACTTATGTGTGAATTAATCTTTTCAGCCTGTTGTAGACTTGTTCATAAGTCTTAATTATATCATAATATTTTGTAAGGCCCGGATAGCTCAGTCGGTAGA
>JAGXCT010034880.1:5010-27685 GCA_022495035.1 Philopotamus ludificatus
TGGACACGATTTGTATGGGCATGTACGTCATGCGCCCCGCACTGAAAGGGTTAATTAACGCATCCACTGCGGAGGCTCAAAAAAAACCGCGTCGTCCGAAGTGGGTCAATCAGAGACCCCAAGCATTTCAAGGCATTGATGCATTATTCGTCAATATCTTTATATTTTTTAATAATGGATTATTCTGAGAATAAAAATAGTTATTCATGATATGCTTGTAAATGTCAACAATAAATGACAACGCTCACGGAGATGTCCCGCCATAGACTGAGCTCTCGCACACGGTACATGGTACAGGATGCGAGCTAGAAAAAAACATCGTCTGCGTGGGTACAGAAGCGAAGATTATTGTTTTGATTTTTTTTTGCAATTGCAGACAATAAAGAACGAAGATTATCTATAATATTTATTCTTTAGAATATTTTAGATGAAAACAAAAAGTTTGTAACATCTAGGATTTACATTATATTATTATATTAACCAGTGTTATGGCTTGTAGATAATATGAATATATTTTGATAAGTTAGTAATCGGATAGTTAAGTTAAGCTAAAGCTAAGTTAGTAGTCTGACGAAAATCATGAATTCAGGGAATTCTTTATAACACTGGCCAGGATGTGTAAGAGGAATACATCCATTACCTCCGCATGTTTTATAAAAATATTTATATAGGTAGTTTGGGGACTTGGAATTAATTGATTTAATGCTATCTATCCTTCTTCGAATAAATATTTATAAAACAAACAATATAAATTTCAATCCAACTGAAATAATATTAAAATTAACCAGTGTCGTGGTTTGATACGTTTGGAAATATTAATGTGAGAGACTTATTTCCATGCATCATTTGAGAGTCATTAGAATCTTTATTGAATCTTTAAGAAATCTTTATATCGATGAATGGCGAAAAATAAAAAAATACTATTTGAGAAAATAAAAAATTGCGGTGCGATGATCGATAATACAATAGGTATATTGCACATATCAGGATTCTTTTTAGACCGTGTAAAAATAGAATCAGAGTCCAGGTATTTGCCAAAATCAAATTTAAATTGCGAAAACGCAAGCAGCCCGTATTTGTAATGCCAAAGTGCGTCGCTGGTAATTAAAGCGGCCGCCGACGGGTTGATCCCCGTCAGGTGGTTTCAGGGGCTGCCAATCCCCGGCCTCGCTTTAAAAATGCAGGGCCGTAATGAGGCATGAATCCGCAATTGTTGCATTTGGAGAGCTTATTAATACGTGAGGGGGCCTCGCTCGTGTGTGCCGGGCACAATGATAAACTTTATTATCATCCATTACTCTGCATTATGTATGGGGGCAGGGAGCCGCTGGGAAATCACCGGATCGCAAGGAAAACTTTTAAATTTTTCATTCGCCACCGGATCATTTTTTCCGCGGCCCTGATTCCTATAACCGCCCCTCCCCACCTCCTCCACCTCCGCCCGTTTTCCCCGTATGAAGCGCCCGCCGTCCCACCCTCATCGCTTTATTTACACATTAAAACCTGCCGAATTCGGAGGCCGAATCCGGAATATGATAACGTATTCACCCTAGAGCTTTTCCCGGTATCTTCAAAATTTACCTATGGGTCTGCGTGGGCTGCGGGGGGTCACTCGGCGGGTACAGCCTGGCCGGAAAGTAATTCGTTTCCTGTGCGAAGTTTCCCTGCCAATTTAATTTTGTTATCTCTGGAACGTACTTTTAATATTAAATCTTTTCTCGTTTTTTTTTCCAACATTTTTTTGTTTTTTACCTCCGCCGCTCGATTCAATTATAACTGTCTGAAATGTTAACATGCACATGTCGGCTTTGTGTATTCCAGCAAAAATAATGAATTATTTCATGCATATGTTTAACCAGCGTGGAAGGCTCGGAAAATGACATTTCACTCTGTGCGAATTTTAAATTAATTCAAAACTATATTAGGAAGGGACAGATTTGCGATATTTTATGCTGTTTTTATTTGATTAAGGATTAAAATCTAATAAATTAATCAAGATCATCTACATCGATATTTGGTAGTGCTGTATAGATGGTTTCAAAAATACAGATATGTTGAAAGTAAGGGGACGAACCAAAATCAGTGAGACCTCTTAAAATCGATTTTGACTTAATCTCATTCCTGGAGATCGTTCCGCCTAAAACAATCCGATATTGATTATCGAGATGTCGCAAGACAAAATAAGAGAGCTTCTGGAATTCTGCAACTTCCACCATATTCCCTTGATGTTGCACCTTCGAACTATACACTTTTTAAGCCGGTGAAAAAAATATGCACATATTGAACAAGTCAAAATCACTTAGTAGTAGGAGTAGAAGTAAAAAAATGCCTGAATTTTACAAAGGACGTATCAAAAAACTACTTATTGAGGGGAGGAAAATCAAGATGGAGATGGAGATGCCCGTAGCACTCGATCAGACGGTAAATTAAATACGAATCGGCTCTACCCACATCTGATTATCAATGTTATAATCTAAGCTCAGCTCCCTGACTTGATCCGTATTCAAAGAACTTAATTGGGTTAACTAACCTGGAGGACAACCGTCACAATTCTGTTATCGGGATCGGGGTTAGTGCTAAGGAGGTGAATAGAAAAAGCGCAGGAGATCGCGTAGTGTCTTCCAGGAGGCAAAGGCTCGCTTCGTGTTTGAATGCCATTTAAATAATAAATAATAATAATTTTACATAGTAAAGAACGATATATCGTTGTTTGCAGTGCTGACGTCATAATAATCTTAACCATTGATTTCTAAAGTGTGCGATGCCATAGCCCAGTGGGCATTAGAACCTTCTAGGTTGACGTTGATGGGTCCAGAAATATTTGGGGGGCGATTCAGGCTGCCAAGAAAAATATAATTATTACTCCTTATAGAAAAATATAATTATTTTCGTTAATATTTAATTCGCCTTATTATAATATAACCATAATTACTTTTTATTTAAATTATTAAATCATTAATAATTGATTATACCTAACAAAAATGTTTTTGCGAAAATAGAACATGTATAACAAGCAGGCGCGGGGATACCTTAAGGGAAACGATGCAAAGCATCGAGGCCCTTGCTATTTAGGGACTACTGAAAGAGGAGGGCGGGGAGTTATATTCTTTAAAAAAAACGATGAACTACAGTTGTACATACTGATAACAGTTTTCGGTTAATTATCACTTTGTTTTCGCTGGGTTGATGATATTATAATTATTTGTTAACATGCATATTATTTCGAAAATGTAAGTTAAGCGCGAATCAGCTAAATTAGTAGTCGGATAGGTGTCCGACGAAAAGTATGAACTCAGGCAATTCTTTTTAATACTTTATGTAAGAGAGAGAGAGATCCTTTGGATGTTTTATAAAAAAAATATTTATGTAGGTGGTTTCGCACGTTGGAATTAATTAATTTAATACCATCTATCCTCAGTTCAATTAATAATTATAGAATAATTTTCAACACATCTAAAATAATATTAAAGATGAACCAGTGTGAGTAGTGAGAGAGACTCATTCCTCTTGCATCTTGAATTTGGAATCGTTCTGTTATGCCATTCATCCATCGTAGTCAAATAAATAAATTAATTCAGAGAAGAGGTGAGCATCAATTTGGGAATAAGTTATCCTGGATTCCTTGCCAGATTTGTGTGAATACTCAAGTCCCGATTGAAAATTGCTTGTTGTTCAAGACCTTTCAAGACTTTTCACAGAAATACAACATCCGTGAAGTGATATCGAACATCACATCTTAAATTGTCATATTTAATTCATAGTATAAAACTGTCTATAGTGTTATTTGGACAAATGGGCTACTAAAACTATTACAATAGTGAAAGAATGCCTTAGATCAGTGATCACCAAACTCTTTTGCCTGCGTACCCAATGAACGAAAATAATCATATATTGTACCCCCTAAACTTTTCAAATTATAAAGAGCTTTTTGTTTTTTCTTTATAGTGTAACGTGGGAGCTCTCAAGGATTCGAAATGGATATAATGAAAGGATACAACGAGACACAATTCATGTAGAGACACGGTATCTTTATTATCGGAATCAATACAGCGGACGAATCAGCCTGTGCCGACCCGAGAATTACAGTATTAATTCTTTAGACAATAATCACATCGAAGGGGAGGATGAGCACAATATAAATGATAGCAGCGGACTAACAAAGTGCGCTGATAACTATCCGGAAAGGCTATCGCCTCCTTACATGATTGACCGTACCAAACTGATCTCTCAACTCTGGGGCATCTATATATAAACGGAGGGTCTCGTCGGGGGAGACAATGCTTGCCTCTGTCTTGATCCATGACACGTGATGGTTTAGGTCACTGCACCCGATAGATCCCAAACTATGGGGCCTTGCTCCTGTTGTATGAAGCAGTACCTAATTTTGCTGCGTAGTATAGCAAACACTTTGAGAGCCAGGATCCTTCTAGAACTATATTCGGGTTAATGTCTCCATAAAACCAAATAAGTCGTCACCCGTGATCTCATCGCATTAGCTCACTGCCGAATCGCTCTACGTATGTCATAGAATAACAAACCGATTTTCTAGCTTTCCTCCGACGTTACAATAGTATAAGATTTTTTGATATTTTAATTGTTTTATAACAATTCTGGGAAATAATATTTTTTTACGAAAACCCATCGATTAGGCTCGTCTAAATTCGATTTTTTTATTATATATTTTTATAACAAAATAGAACTCGTAATATTGCTTTTATACTCTTATATCAGAGGTGAGCAACCAGCGGCCAGCCAGACTTTCTCGTGCGGCCTTTAAAAGATTTTACATTTTAACTTTTAAAATCTCTACAGTATCCTGCAGCCTCGTTCTACCATAGGCGTAATTATATACTTTCGCGGTATTTTTTAATAGTATTTACATTAACCTAGCCGTGACGAAGTCTATTTAGGTCTATTTAGGACTGCAAGCTTTGATTTTTCTCGAATAACTCTTTTAACCTTTTCCACTCTGTGGAAGGAATGGAAAAGGACCAGACGTATTTGCCTAAAAGATTTTATAGCAAAATAATTGTACCACGTTTTCTAATAATTTTTTTTAAAAAAATGTCCTTTATTGAATAGGGTATCAGATCAAATCCTATAGATGTTTCCTATTCATTTTACGAATGTTTTTTTTTTATATACGTAAAATACAATTATAGTGAGTAGAACAGAGATTCGATCAAAAATGATCAGGGTGGAAAGGGCTAATATAATTCTAAGGGCTCTTATATCATAAACTTTTTTTTATTTGTCTAAAACAGTCTAAAAAGTAAAATATTATAAATAATCATTGACCTTTATTGTCCACAATTGCGAAAAAAAATAAAAAACACAATATCCGCTTCTGTAGCTATATTTTGTAGCCAATGTTTTTCTCGCTCGCATCCAGTGAGATGTGCCAAGAGCGATTGAAACGTATACTGGTGACACGTGCCGCGAGAATTTAGCGGTCGGTCTAGGGGTGTGCGTTTTATTTACGCGTCATAATAATTACTAGAAAATTCCAAGATATTGACCAAATTTCGTAGAAAAATATCATCAATATCTTGACTTGAAATGCTTGAGATCTATTTTCTATTATAAATAGACCCCCTTCGGACTACGCGCATGGTTTCAAGCCGCCACGACAGTTCCTTATTCTGTGCTATATTTTTTGCTTATAATTAAAAGAGCTTATGCTCGATTCAATTTTTTTTTTAATATTTTAAAATAGTTATTCAGTAAAAAAAATTATAATTATTTAAAGCAAATTATTTTTTTTTATTATGATTAAAATGAATTTATGAGATCCGAATTTAATTAACGCAAGTTATGTAAATGTTTGTTAAATAAGCTTCATTCCATTGCTTTTTTCTGTTTAACCTTGTTGTATATTCAACAGTTCCTCTTTGGCTAAAATTAGAGGACATTTTAAATAGAGGGTCTGTTAGTATTTGCATACCTCGTGAATGTAATTACAAAATAGAGACCTTCGTTCACCTAGCGGCACTTAAGTACAACCCAGAGTGCACTAATGCATAAATACATATGTAAGTGCAATTACTGACTGCGCTTTGCGCCGTCGCCATCGCCTCGAACACCTAATTATTTCAGGAATAAACGAGGCCTCTCGATCTAAAAATATCGAACCGAGCCGCCACCGGGACTTTCGATTTAGGGTACTATTTTCCTCAGAGTTATTTAGTTTTCTTATTCGCAAGTTGGCACGGCAAATGTAGTCGGGTGGATTGTGGATTAACATCCAAACTTTGTTGTTAAGTTGCTTTCGGTCAGAGGTTTTGGTTCTCACCATCGAGTGAGTGTCGGCAACTTTAAGCCCCATAATCTGTATTAGTAAAATTGAGTTCTTGCCGGCGCTGCGATAAGAGATGTTCACATTTTAATTAGTTTGAAGAATTTTACGTTTTTAACCTACGTTTTTAATAACTAATATCATTAATATATCTAGGAAAAATTAAATTAAATGTTGCATCGAGATTGAATCCTTTTACATGTATCAATTTTTTAACAACTGGATTATTTTTTCATAATAAAATTATTAATTGTTAATATTAAATGTAAAAGTTGCAATATTGTGTCAGAGCAGTTTACATTTTCAACCTGTTGCAATGCAGCTGATGCAAGTGCACAACCGTGAATAATCGGATTATTTCAACAAGTGCATTATATTAAATCGATTGTTGATGTTATTTGTATTATTCACAGCATCCATCTATTTTTGTTAAATATAAATACGTTTGATATATTAATTTTCTTTTCCATCTTTCTTAAAGTTTACAAAAAAATATCACAAAGGTTTGCTCGATGTAATTGGAAAGATAGTAATCAGACAGAGAAAATATAAAGTATGCAGTAAAGCATCCTTTTTTTCTCGACAACAAAGAAGTGCTCATATTTCATAGATCATTTTTATTTTTGTTTTAAATAATTTATGCAGGATATAACACGATTTTTTTAAATTTTACATTGCGCTTCGAATGTAACTGTATTACATTTTATATATTATTAATATTCTCATTACTATTGTATTATGAGAAAAAATAAAACTTCATATTCCATATAATGTAATTATTTTTTAATCAAATAATCTAAATTACTTTATATCATTGACTTCTGGCTAAGTTAGTAAATAGAATAATCCTGTTGTGTATTTTTTTTCATCCTCGGAAATAGGAAGAAGTAGCAGTTGGCCACGTCCAATGAATATGAAAGCCAAATTATCACAATAGAGATGTTTGGCAGTTAATTTGTCTTAATTTTATTATCTTTTCAAATAAAACGCTGAGCACATCAAAATACTAAAACATATTCTTCAGGGTAAAATAAATAAAGAGAGCATTAAATATCAATGTTAAGATACGACTATAATTTTTATTATATCAAAGGATTTTTTTCAAGAGTTTTCTGTAAATTTGGATATAAAATAAATGTTATATGCATTTGACAATATTTCAAAGATTTATCAATTAATAAAATCAACACGACGAGAATCAATAAAACATATACAGTATATTTCTGATTATCCAGTTTGCGGATTTTCTATGCATGAATTTATTAAAAACTCATTTAAGAAAAAAGGAAATCAACATTGAAGCGTTCCGAAAAAAATGATTTTGGAGCTAAATCTGTTAAAAAAAATAAACTTATGGTGAACGGAAGGGCTCAAAATACCAAGATGATTTAAATGACATAAATATGAAATTTAGCTGTTGATTATCTTTTGCTAGTAAGAGGCATGGTTTGATAATAATAAATAAATAATAATAGAAAAAAGAGAAAGAGCTGCTTTTATTTTCATTTCATTTAAATATACAGTAAGCTTCCGATCATCTAAGTGCGGATTATCCGTTTTGCGGATTATCCTTGCATGATTTTAATTATTGGTGAATACGTGTGCTCTGATATTTAAAAAAAAATATTAGTGCACACTTGTTTAGATGTTGATTAACTCACAAAATAAAACTGTTGGTTATTAAAAAAGCTAAAAATCAAGATCATTTTTAGAGAAAAAAATAAGAAATCTTTCTATTAAATATAACATCTAGAATGGATCTTAGAGGATTGGTTCAAAATTAAATTGGTTAAAAGGAGAGAATTTTTTTAAAAAGGACAGCTGTTATTAGATAATACCTGTCACTTCTATAATTAAGCCCATTAATTATCAAGTGATTATTTCTTTTAACCATGCCGATAGGGTTTATTGGGGACTCCAAGTTTTTGGGTTTTCTCGAATAACCCTTTTAATATAAATCCTACATTTCACTTTTTTTTTATTTGTCTAAAAAAAGTCTAAAGAATAAATTTTGTAAATAAATATTAACTTTTATTGTCTACAACTGCGAAAAAAAAAATAAAAATAACAATATTCGTTTCTGTTAAAAACGAATTAAGTCCGAAGTTAATAATAAAAATATTGATTAGTTATTAAATCCAAAATATCGATCAAACCATGAATAACTATATGATTCATGTTTTTTTTGGGAGCTGATGTAAAATTTATATTTAATTTTAAGTAAGAGTAAAAGAGAATAGAAATACAATTAAAAAAAATAGAAATTATTCTTCATATTAGTCACAACACAACACTGACTCTGTCGACTCTATATGGGAGTACATCGACCATGGAGATGCAAATATGTAATAGCTCTCAGGAAAATTTGAAATAAAATTAAAAACGTGTTTTTTTTTATTATCCACCATTAGCCTGGACAATCGGAAGTATATTTATTAGCTAGTCCTTGTTTTGTATGTTTATACGTGTATTAATATAATGGCTGAATTGGTACGGATTTCGCAAACTGACATACGCCAAAACCTCAACGTAATTAACATTGGCCCGAAAATTTCAAAACTGCCAGATTGTTGAATATACACACCCATAGATTATTACAAGACCCCAAATTGGCGAGGTATGTAGGCAAGGTGCGGGCAGGTGGCGGGGGGGGTAGGACCTACATACACACGGATGCAGCACGAATTTCATTTAAATACAAGATTTTGGCAGAGGGCGGCCCCGGGCGAGGTTTGTCACGGGCGGCGGTGTTTCACGGGGGCCCTGACGAGCTCGAATTTATATTCCATTAGGTCTGGCCACGAGGCTGGAAACTTCCTGAAGTTGAGACACGGATGGGCGGGAGAGGGCCCCACCTGTAATCTTAGACAAAGAGCGGCCCAGCCCTCGCCGCCCCCCGGCTTTGTGAAGCTCGCCCCCGCCAGCGGCCCCAACAAAGCTTCCCTTTTGCATTTCACAGGCAATTATCAAAAACACGCCGAAAAAACTTTGGCGATGGCTCAAAAAAATATTAATCTTTGCCGCGTGTCCTCCATTGTGTATCGAGAAGAAACAAGAAGGAGCCGGCCGCCGAATGAGAGCCCCCCGAGGGCGCCCTACAGTTTTTGTGTCCGCGGGCGAGCGGACAGGAACCGAGCCTTTTAAATTTACAAAGAAATGAATGAAAACACAACAAGCACCGGCCAATGAGCGGGGAATTCAAATTATTACAAAATCGAATAAATTAATTTTAATCATAACCCAAACTCTTTAAAAATAATCAAAAGAAAAAAGGCAAAGAAGGCCGATTTGTGATTCTATTGCAAACATCAAAAAAAATAATACTATTACATATGCCTTGATTATAATAATTTTATTAATAATTAAGCAATATATATGTATATAAAATATAGTGCTTCCGAAGAATGTTGAAGATTCCATGAACCGGACACGTCAAGAATACAATTATACAAATTTCTACAAAAAGAGTAAGAGCTTCTGGACACTGTAAAATTGTGTATTTTGGACATATATTTCGTGGGTCAAAATATCACCTTCTGCAGACCATCGTGAAGGGCATAGTGGAAGGTGTTTACCTGATGGTGATTAGGTGATTATGGTGATTAGGATGAAAAAAGCTGTCATGGCTAATCAATGTTCACTACTATGGCAAGTTGAGAGCTTTAGAATTGTTTCAACCCCCCAGAAATCGACAAAAGCATGGAGAAAAATAAGAAGAAGTAGGTTGAATACTACCGAATAAAGTAAAGTCACCAGAAGAAAAGGAAATTTATTTATTGATAACCCTTGTATAAAAAAGCTGCTGAGTTAGGTTAAAAAGACAGGTTCTCAAAACAAAGCTGTCCAAGATGAGAACCGTTTAAAGAAGTCAGAAAACACTCATTGAATTGCAAGGTCTATTTTATGAGCGCTATTTTTCCATTTTTAATTTCCCATCTACCACGTTTATGAATATCTTGACATTTAAAAAAAAAAAAGATTTTTCTAAGAATAAAAATATTCATTATATGCTTCAAGCGATATTCTCAATTTTTAACTAATCAATTTGACAGACTAAGCTCACGTCTCAATCGTATGTTTAACTCGCCCTGGCACATCGTACCGGATGCAAGGGAAAAAAAACATCGCGCACATGGCAACACAAGCTAATATTCTCAGCGAATATATAGTTTGATTGTATTACAATTACCAAATATTTTTCTTAAAGAACTACCGATTCGTTATTTTTATACGGTACTTTTATAAAAACACAAGGGATTGTTGAGAAAATTATGGCCCCTCTGTTAGAGGAAACATAAGAATCGAATAGAATAAAAAAATAATGTATTCGAATTTGAATCAAACCGTAATTGTATGATTATTATTTAAAAGATTTATAGAAATGAGCCAATATTTTAATCTACATTTTTTTTATTAGATTAAATTTAATATATGTATAGTATAGGGATTTGTTTGTGTGTATAGCGATGCTATGTAAAATCAATGGATGAGTTTGGCCTTAAAATTATAATCTTGTATCCTTGTTGTGTTCCCCCGCCTTTCTCCTCCGGTTCACCTGTACAAGCCTGAAGGGCTACAGTCAGATGGAACTGAAATATAAAACCATAGATTTTCCCAATTAAGCTGCTCTTACACAAGTTAAATTCCGGGGGGAGGCTTATTAGCGGAACGGGAGAGAGAGAGAGTGAGTAACGGGAGTGATGAGGTTATCAATTATTCTCGAATAATATATAATAAATATAATAAAATACCATTTTTACACGTAGAATTTCAATTAAGAACAGGGTGTCGTAAAATGACGGGTTTATTTTGATATGCTCGTTGGTGTCAATATTAGAATACGTACCGGATGCAGGCGGATGCAAATTGTATTGACTGTTCAATAATATCGTTATTGAACTCGGACATGTGGCAGTATCGATAGAATATAATAATATGCAAATTTCCACACGGCCGGCCTATCGAGATATAACAGCGATGCTCAACGTTTTTCGTTATAAATTTAAATATTTATATAATAGAACTTTAGAAAATACACAACTAATATGATTTGAAAATGTTTGGACAATAAGATGCCAAAAGATGGCACCAGTATCGCATCGAACGATTTAATTAGTCATCGTTCACACATTGATACATTTTTTAGGTTTATTGAAAATAATTTAATTGAATAAGCAGTTGTTATCTTGAAACGCGTGATTTTACAAATTAAAATTAGTTTGTTCTGGAGAAGAGAGAAGAGAGGTCCAGATGGACAACATAACCTTTGACAGGGATTCCCGTAAGGGAAATACCGCAACGGACAACATAAAGTAACTCGTGACGCGCCGTATCCAGGTAAGGACAGAAGATGCTAGTAAGGGAAACTCTTGGAAAGCCTTGAAATTACCATGGTCAGAATTTGAATAACCAATTTAGCCAAGCTCTAACATCAGCAAAGAAGAGCAAGGAATACCATTTTTTTTGGGGAGGAATCCCACCTCTTCTGGTACTGATTAAGAGCCGCTTTGCGTACACGTGACTTTATGTTTGCAGTACGATTTTAAAGATTGCATAACATACCCCAAGCAATTGAACGATTATGTGTGACCTCAGGAGTGGAGAAGGAAGTTTGATAGTTTACTCCATCTACGTTGAGATAATACAGAGGCCGCAGCTGCCAGAGGATACAAGATTGATCGGAATAGAGGACAAGGAGCAATAATTTATTTTAAATGTATAGCAACTTTAGCCATAGTTAAAAGAAATGGTCGTAGAAAAACCACACGTAATCAGCACATACTCAGAAGTGGCTAGGAGATAACCTCGTTGAGCAATTGCCATGATAAAGATGAGCTGAGGATGGAATTCTGCTAGGTATTACAATATTTATTACACGGTTTTATAAAGAAATGCTCGTTCTGGAGCTGTTTGTAATATTTGAATGAGGTCTTAATTTTCCCATTTTTATAAAATAAAGAAGACTTAAATGATCAGAGATGGCTCCACTATCGCTACGAAAGAATAAACGATAATAATGTATGCAAATAACTTAAATTTTACACCTTTGTTTGCTGATGCTCGTTTAGATGATTAGTGCTGATGTTTTTTTCTTGATAATATACGACTTTAAATTTTATGAACTATTGATATCATATCGTTTGGGTTATCAGAATGTTGTTTGCGTTCATTGCTAATTTATTTAAAAACGCATTTATGTAGATATTTAAATTATTTTATCGTGTGCTAAGTTTTGTTAATAACTGCCACTCCCCCCACCCCTCTCCCACAACTACAAGTTGTTCTTGTAGTTGTCCCACAAGACATTTCTGGAGGACTTTTGCGGAATACGAATTAGTCCGCATTTATTATAATTTCAATTAAGACAAAGGAGTCGTCCTCGCGGAATTACACACTGGGCTCGCACGGGCTGATGAAATAAGTAATTCAGGGGGTGGTATGCCCTCCCACGGGGGTCCACGCGGTCAGGTCCCGAGCCCATTAGGGGACCTCCATTGTTTTTGTGGGGCCTAGAGCTTACACGGGTGACCCGATACTTAAAACGATAAGAGCCCACGCTGCCTGACGCCGATACCTGTTGTGGGTCGGTATCGATTATGTCTAATGTTTTATTCAAATAACAAATATAATTATTATGTCCGTGTATTTAATAAAAATGTTATCATCGGATACTATGAAAATGAGATCACGGGTAATTTATTAATGAACACTATTAATTTATTATCTAATAATGTCATAGAAATGATGATTTTTAAACAATTTTTATATCGTATTATATCATTTTCGAACTCATTTACATTGAACTTTTATAAGATTTTATTAAAAGAAAGCACATAAAAGATCCACGTTTTATAATGCTTACTAATCACCAAACATTGTATAATTTCTTGTAGTATTGTGTTTTGATAAAATCTAAAACATTGATTAACACCTGGATTTTTTAAATAGTGTTAAATTCTACAGATAAAATTATACTTTTATTTTAATATGATTCCTTATTAATTTGTTGAAAATGTAAAAACAATAATTGTTTAATATGTAAAAGAAAATTTTATGATAGCGCTCTTATTTTTAATTAACACCGAACCGAACCGAAGAAAACTGACCGAAGATATAAATAATATTAAATGGAATAAAACGCATACAATTATTTATTATTTAAGGGCGAAAGTCAGAAATTATCTCTATTCTCATTATATATTATCTAAGAATTAAATATGAACTAGCATAATGATAATATTAGATAGTAAAAAGCAAGAAAAATACCAAATCAATGATTACCAATGATTAATCAATGACTTATTATAAATAAATATATTAGGTGTGGTAAAAAGTCTTGTATTTTCAATGCAAGTTCGAATTTGTGCCTTCAGAAAACCATTTGCAAAACTGCATACTCTTTCAGTTTCATTCCGAGAAAAACGCAACTATCGCTACAAGAAATATTAGCGACATTTATGGAGACGTATCAGATGTCAGAAAATGCCAACACTGGTACAGAAAATTCAAATCTGAAAATTTTGACCTAAAAGATGAGCCTCGAAGTGGACGACCCTGTCCAGTAAATAAAGCCGTCATAAAATCTGAAATTGAAAAAAACCCAACTATAACCATCAAAGAACTGTCAAATATAACCGGCACAAAGTGGTCTATCACTCAGAAGTGTCTGAAAAAATGGGAAATATTCGAAAAGAAGAAATTTTAAGAGAAAATCTTACTGCACGATAATGCGTGTCCCCATGTCGCAGATTTGTCCCTGAAAAAAATGGATGACTTGGGTTTTTGACGGCTTTACTGCATCCTGGTTACTCGTCAGACTTGGACCCTTCAGACTTCAATTTGTTTCGTTTTCCCTATAAAGATTCTAAATTTTAAATATTATTTTAGTTGGATTAAAATTAAAATTATTTATTCAACGAAGGATAGATGGCATTCAACTAATTAATTCCAACACGCTAAACGACCTACATAAATATTTTTATAAAACATGCATCTCTTCCTCTTATGTACCCACCCCTTGACCAGTGTTATAAAGAATTCCCTGAATTTATAATTTTCGTCGGACATCTATCCAAACACTAACTTATTAATTTTATATGAAGGAACATAAATTCTGAGAAAAGTTATCTAAATACTTATCTTCAAAAGATACTGTAATTTCTAAAACATCATAAGGATCGCTTAAATATTTTTCTTCGGTTTTGCAATATCATATTATTGAACATCATCTAAATAATACGAAGCATCTATTAAATTTACGATTTTTTTACAATTGTCAATAAATCATTTATGTTTAACAGCTTCCATAAACAATTTCACAAATCCAACATTTTTTAAGCATATTGGGTGTCCCATCTGTCGAAACGATGGAAATCGTCAAAAATATCACCGTTTCCTTAAATATATAAATAGATAGAGATTATTTTAAAGATCATTAAATGGATATATCTCGATTTTATAATTCGTTTTGTACATTTTCAACGAAAAAATAATGACGTTAATAGTGAAAATATTTTTTTTTTCAATCATAGTAATGTAGTCCCAAAATTAATTATAGAATTCGATGACAGGTTTACATACACGTAAAGCATAAGGAAAATTTCAGAGTTTTCTTAACCCCATCTGAATTAAAGGTCAAATCTACCCCTCCTTATTTACAAATGGATCTTATAGATTTGTAATTAAGCATTGAGATGAAACGACACTTGTTAATTTTTAATATTATATCAGTTGGATTGAAATTTATATGAATTGTTTCATAATTATTTATTCGACGTAGGAGAGATGGGATTAAATTAATTAATTAAAACGACTTATATAAATATTTTTATAAAACGTGATAATATGTATGTTACCTACAAGCTATGACACTGATTTTAATAAAACTTAAAAAAAATGTCTTAACTTTTGATATAGCCTGATATCTGACGGGAAAATCTGTGTCGAAAAGCAGCCGCCTGTTTGATCGACTGCAGCCAGCGAAAGTGACGACGTTCTACTTTCGTAGGATTAGTGCAGGGCCGGATTCGGGAGAGTGTTTGTGGACCGGACGGGCCGTGTGGTTGTATTCGCCCGCCCTATTATACAGAAATGCTTTAGCCTCGACATAAAGGTAAATATACAAGCTGATGAATAATTCCATAGCATGCTAAAAGCATTTTCACGTTAACGTGTTAGCTTACCCGCTCGCAGATGTCTGACCTAAGTAGCTGCTGCGTTTTCCAACCACCCCCCCACCACGACGGCAAAAACCCCCTGCCCACCAAAACCCCTTCGGTCAATTCAATTGTCCGCTGACAAATGGATTTTATTCGGCATTCAATTGAAATTGTTTATTTTGGCAATGCGGTGGCGAAAACAAGCAACCGAACCTTTTGAATAATATTTAAAAAAAAATCTCCATTATAATATGACCGACGCATTGTCGCTCCGACTGGCGGTGATTGATAACACTATCAATTATTTATCAATATATTCAAGATAAGTCGAATGCATATTAGTTTTGCGTAAAAAGAACTATTCTATTTCGTCGAAATGTGTTGATTTTGTATACGGCTTATGCCGCCCAGTAAAATTTTCACACGGCTGCGGAAAATAAACACAACCTTTATGTCCGATTCAGATAGTGCAACCTGGCACAGTTTTTTTAATAATGTGCAAAAAATCGTTTTTTTGCACAGCGAAACGGACAAACCGAATGTGCGATTTAAAATTCATACGTTTGACGGAACCGAACATCGCAAAAACAATTAAATTGATTTATAGTACACGCCATTTAAATTGAGATATAAAGACATGAAAAAGGGCACGATTTGCCGTAATGCGGTTTTAACCCTTTCAGTGCGGGGCGCATGACGTACATGCGCATACAAATCGTGTCCAGGGTGCGGCCGCATGTCGTACATGCGCGAGATTCTTTAAAATTTTAACTTGTCGTTACATGTAAACTAGATCAGTTAAGTGATGGTGTTTGTTTTAAACATCAGCTAATAAACACAGCTATCAATAAATATACAACATATCACAATATTTATAGGAACCATGTAATATGTAAATATGAATAGTAACGATTCAAATCACTCCATAGTTGTATCAGTGACGTATCTCGGCTCAGGGTTTAAGGTGTTCACGACACATTTATGTTCCACATACATGTACCGCTGCAATGTACAGAAAATTGAATTTTGAATTTGGTGCCTTCATTCCCATTTTTTCTCACTTAATCTCTGCTTGAGCAATTGATATTTTGTTCGATTTTTTATTACGAAAACAAAGCGAATCGAGTTTATTTTTTTAGTTGAGATGGAAGAACATATCCTAATCAACATGTTTGCATAAATCTCTTATAGGAAAATGGTTTAATATAGCGGTAAATGGTGAATACAAATTTACCTCGCTCAAAAATAATTTGGTCCAAAACGGCGCCGCACTCAGATGCAGAATCGTGTTTAGACCCGCCGCATTGAAAGGGTTAACAGATATTTTTTAATGCTAGAAATCCTTCTTTTTATGAATGAAAAGTTTGATCGGAAAATTCTCTCTGGTATGCTACGGGATAAAATAAAGAAATACTAAATGTTTAAAAAACCGTCATTAGTTGATCCGTTATATGAAATTATAAAATCTCATACAAAAGATCAACGAAATGGCAATATTTGACATCATATAAATCTACATATTCGGCCAAGTGGTTAAGCAGAGTAATAGCTCTGGTTACCGGAGAGTCTTTGAGAGCACCTGTCCTCGCATTTGGTGGAAGAAAAAGCACACGCGATCGAGCTCGATGGTTGTGAGGTGGCGCCTATAAGGGCAACTCGCACAGTACAAAGGGGTTATGTACTGCGCCAACCAACAGCTTGAAAATGCGCTTTGTCAAGTAAATCGACCTTCTTTTTTCGAGGGATACATACCCCAGGTAGCCCTGTACCCATGCACTGGGGTATAAACGTGTAGAATCCTTGAGAAATTTATTCTGTATCTTCTCTAATCTGAGAGAATTCGAGGCGTCATAAGGCGCCTATATAATGGAACCTGATTCAAGCAAACTCCGAACTAAGGTGCTACGCTTTTCTCAAGACGAAGCCCATCATTCTTGATGATCTCATACACACGTCCGATACATGTAAACTAAATTTTAATCTAAATGATTATCCAAAGGAGCAAGGTCAGGAGTCAGTTTTTACCTGTGCTTCTTTTTCATAGCAGCTGATCTTCTCTTTTAAGCTTAGGTTATGTTTGAATTTGGTAATATTAAAACACTTTTACCGTTCATTTCCTCAAGATATTCTACAGCATTTGCAGAACTGTTGCTTTACTCGTAAAACATGAGATGTCTAGTGATCGCCATTTACATGAGAAGTTATATCCATTGTTATGGCTTGTAAGTAACATGCATATATTTCGATAATGCAAGTTAACCGCGTCTGAGCTAAGTTAGTAGTCGGATAAGTGTCCGATGAAAACTATAAATTCAGGTAATTCTTTACAACACTGGCTTGGAGCTACGTAAGAGGAAGACACCCATTACCTCCGCATGTTTTATAAAATATTTATGTAGGTAGTTTGGCACGCTGGAAATAATTGATTTAATACCATCTATCCTTAATATCCTAATTTAAATCTAACTGAAATAATATTAAAAATTAACCTTGTGTGGTTTGACACGAGTTTATTTATTAAACTTGTGGTTTTACAATTGCCATAAAATACAATATTTCTCTTAAAATCTGAGTTAGTATAAATGCAAAAATATTAAACTGATATCTGATTAACTAATCTAAACACAGAACATTCAGACACCACCACTCGATACAGAATTAATGATCCAATTTGAGATGACACGTGTCTCAATTTTATACATCACGAAGAGTACTTATTTTTTCAGTGTTTTTGATTTCTTTAATTGCTTATGATGACTTCTGTATTAGTTTTTAACAGTCTTCATATTGGAAAACTTAAATAAATAATTTTGAGCGCAGTTCGAGCAAAAATTGGATACTTTTCTGCTGGGACTAAATGCCAAACAGACTCTGCAGTTGAGGCAACACTTGAGGCGACACTGTACTTAATCATTTTCGACGATACGGATGGATAGTTTTTCAATGCCAAAATTTATAAAAGGAGCTGAAACAAATTGTCCAAGTAGCTCAACTTTTATAAAGTCACTAAACCGCAGATCAAACTATTTTCGCAAACTTAAAAGAATCTGGACATGAATTTCTCCTTTGTAAATTTCACGATTAATATATTTTTGTAGCTTTTTTAACAGGATGTTTAAATTCTAAATGAGATGAGTATGTTTCATCACTTTCCTTGAACAATTCGACCATTGCTTGTAAAAGATCATTAAAACGACGAAAAACATGTCCTTTATTTAACCAACGAATGTAGAGCAGGAAATTCATTTTACAACAGCAACTTGTTAAACATTTCATTGAAATTTCATTTCGGAGCCAATAATAAAATTTGAGAAAACTTATAAATATGATAAAATATCTACGCAAGCTATCGAAATGGTGCTGGAGCTACCGTTTGGCGACCACTGCCTTATACCGTCGTTTCACCAAAAGCGGTATTGCCGCGTTAATACTCTTAAGCCGAAAACTTCAAGACTTTACGCTATATTTGTTAAAAATATATACAAACATTATCCTTAATATATTTATATAGTTCGTGATGAAGTTTCGTTTAATATTAAAAAAGACTTGGAAGAGTAAGATGTACTCGCCTACTCAAACACTATTGTATAGGTTAACATGACCGTCTAATAACCATATTAATTGAAACACACAACCCCCGGTTATCCTGTTGAGCTGCAGTAGCCCAAGGGGGATCAGGAAGGGGTTGGGGCATCCTCGGACGATGCATTTCCAAAATTCGGCCAATCGGTCGACCAAGTTTCCGGTATTAGTAAGCGATACATTTACCAGTTATGTTCATTATGTAGGACAAAGTTGGGCAGGGCTGCGGCAACTCGGCCCCCGAGCCGCGTGATATATAGTTGCGAAAAGTTTCGGAGGGGGGGAGTGGCAAGGGGTTTGCCCCGCGGGTCCATAATGCGCAAAGTTTCAATACGTCGCTCTCTCGGTGTCACAAGTGGCCAAACAAAAAGACTTAACACCTTCTGCGGACGAGGGCGGTGAGGTGTGGGCAGAGGGAGGGTCTTTTCTGACCCCCGGCTGGTACAACTTTGATTTCGATTCGGATTCAATTCGAAGAAAATGCAATTGAATCTGGCAGAGCTGTGAATATTGGCGCAATGCGTTTCACATTTAATTGCAAATCATTGTTGAATATTGAAATGTGGAAATGTGTAGATAGAGCTTCCTCATCTCGCACACAAGCATGCGAATGCATTTCCGGCAACTAATGAAACTACATACATCTAATTGGCAATACAATTGAATGCAGGCATACGTATAGCAATAAATCGTAATTAATGTATAATATTAATAGGTACAAATTAATATACATTATTTAACTTTCAAGCTGTTTTTCTTTTGTCCTTCCTTCCCTATTATTATTCTATTCCCTACGGGCCAGAAAAAACTTTTTCAGTAACCTTTTGATGCACATATTGTACAATATTCGCTTTGTCGAACAGTATAGCTTGCCTACTTTTTTAGTTGTCTATTTTTTGACATTGTTACCTGTATATAATTAATCACCTAAATTAAAAATCATGATTTTACGCTAAATGATAAATTCAAAACATTTTAAAGAGGCTGTTATAATATTCATTATTCATTATCATCATCATTTGCCAGCTTTTAGTCCACTCACTGCTGAGTAATAGACTCTCCAAACTCTCGAATAGAAGTCGAGGCCTCACAATGACATGAGAGGTCCCCTTTTATGTCCTAATCACGACGACACAACCCTTCTTGGTATGCGATTTTTTTACAAAGGATATTTATTATTCGTTGATTAATGATTTTATTTAATTAACCGGAGTGAGTCCATTTGGACTTCAACTCTTTTAATATAAATCAAATAGTTTGTGACATGTAGGGTTTATATTAAAAGACATTTTCGAGAAAAATCAAAAACTTGAGATATCCAATATATCAGATTGATAACAGCTACAATCGGATTTGCTATTTGCTAACTGGAAACTAAAAAGCTGAAGCAATCACCAGGAATCTCTTAGACTCAATGAGTCGAAATAAAATAAGCTTAAGATTAGACGAAAAATAATCCATTGATATGTATAATATAATGGATAGTGAAGATAAGTGGTATATCATGACGCTAACAAAGACGTAGGATGATGAGTGTTACTATTAATGTCAAGATCCAATACAAGCACATACAAGAAACTTGATTATGGAAGCAGCTGATAAGAAAAAAAATGTGGAGAGACACTATCTTGTAATATATTTGCAATCTAGCGATCTAGCAAGGTAAAACAATACACGAGATGAACTAAAGCAAAAATTTGCTTCCAAATACTGGTACTAGAAAATAAAAAGACGTAGAAGATCTTCTTTAACATGTAGACCTATGCAAAGACGTGTTTTACATGCATTATCATTAATCAAGGTAATAAATTTGGGCAATATTCAATTATTTTTTTTGAAATAAGATATTGATCCAGATCTGCAGAGGTTTAGTTAATCTGCAGTGATTGGATTTATAAAGAAAATCCTAAAAAAGCACAAAAAAGGATAAGGACCAATTCGAAAGACTTCTTTTAAAAAGGTTCTGGTCAACCAACTGATTTAAAACTGCATTCAGTATAAGAATAGTGTTCATCGGAGGTGAAGGAACGAAGTCAGTGTCGAAAGGATATGGAGAAGGCTTAGGGAAGTAGGTTTCATGACTGGAGGAAAATTTTAGTATCTTAGGAGGAAAACAGGAGAAAGTTTGACGAAAAAAAATGAATCAGGTCAACGGTGGGGCAGGAAAAATGGAATAGAGATGCTTTTTTTATTATAGAGTTGGAGCTTTTGTGGTCGGCGATGAACCGTCAATATTCGAGTTTATAAAGGATTAAAAATACGAACCTTGTTCTATCCATAAACCAACATCTATATCATGCATCTTCCAGCACTAGGAAAAAATAATTAACATTTCTCTTATTTTAAACTTAATGTTTGAATATTGTCATTGCCAGGTTATAGTCCTGATTTTAGCCCCATGGTAAATGTTTTGCACATTATAAAAACAAAAATCTACAGAGAAAAGCCTGCCAATTTAAAATCACTAATAACATCAATAACAAGATCTATTGTAGTATGAGGAGATAATAGCAGAAACAATAAACAACTTACCCGGATTCAAGCTGTTATAAAATGTAAAGGAGGAACCACAAAATATATTTTTATGCATTTATTTGTACCAAAGTATCTAGTGCACAAAATAATTCTAACTAATATTATTTGAAAATAATCTCAAAACTGAGATATTTTAAGGATTTACTTGAAAAATTTAGTGTACAATAAAGTTTTATAAATTTAGAAATTCAAGCTTTATTTCTGATATATCGACTTACACAGTTCACACCAAATAAATTAAACATCACTAGGTTAGATATTCACATGCACACACACACATATCTCCCACCCATCTCCAGATTATTTTAGAATCAAGCGTGCGCCATAAATCCGCGTTGTTAGCCCAGCGGAGCCTGCCTCATACATGAGTTATAAAATTTTAACGTTTCCTTCTACAGCCACCTCCTCCGAAACTCATCCGGTTCCGTAATTTCTTACTCCCATCTCCCCCCTCCGAAATCCTCCGAGCACCTAAACTCCCCTCCCATAACCTACATTGTTTACGTGAAAAATTTATGTGTCACAATAACCTCTTGGAGAGCTCACTCTAAACATATGATTTATTGTGTAATTACTCAGGCCGTTTTTCAGTTAAATTAGTCCGCGACGGTGGCGCCGCCTAGTGGGCCCGCGCCACACCCATTAACCTGGACGGGATGGGGTGGGGGTTACTTTGCACAACAAATAAATAATCATCGCGCATAATGCCGCCTTTATACGGGATCAACGTAGGCGGGACGTATTAATTCTTATTTAGTTGCCGGCGTCGCGACGCTGGCTTCATCAGCCGCGCATTTAAATGAATTACGCGAATGATGATAAGCGCTCGCTTCCAGGAAAAGGGGTCCCGCGTAATAGTGATGGATTCCTAAACATAATTATTAATCCAACTGAGAAACATAACGCACTTTGAATTATTCCAATGTATGAACTTACGTACACTCATAGATAAATAGATACATGGACTCTTATATTATTATTAAAAAAAGACGAGATTGTATGAAAAAAGCTCAAAATTTCTCACTTCAATGTTTAACCCTTTGAACTCCTATGTCGAGGTGGCCTCGACATGGGTTTTTTTACCGGCAACTCCTATGTCGAGGTC
>JAGXCT010034880.1:43867-59848 GCA_022495035.1 Philopotamus ludificatus
TTTTTTAACACGATAACCCAAGACGTCATACTCCTAAAATTTCTCGGGATAAATAAATGGAATATAAATCGAATGCTATAATTTATTATAATAAATATTAATTTATCATATTGACCCGATATTGCTTCATCGAATTACGATGTCTATTTTTCATCCAAATCAAATGATTTTTATGCAAACGGCTTATTAAAATTACTAGAAAGATTGATAATTTTTTAGTAGACCCTTATATAATAATAAGGGTACGGGACGAAGACGTTGCGGTTTAAAAAGACAAATTTGGCAATAAAACATGTATTTCTTATTCAATAGTCTATAACATTATCTCCATTCATTTTTATAACATTCTTCCATCTATCTGATTTTTTTTTAATATCATTTGAATAAAATATAGCAGGTATGGATGCAAAATATTCTTCAAACCTTAATTTTATTGTATTTTAATTGGTCTTGTTTTCGTCGCATAAAATCGTGCGGTTTCCAAACTCCTTGTTTATGATGTTTCACGATTTTTTTAGATGGTCCAAGTGTAACTAAGAGAGTCTAGTACTTGTTGAATTGATTTTATTGGATTTGCTTTGACTTCACGCCTTAAAATGTTATATATAATTATTTAAATCATAATTCCGAATTTTAATATTTTTAAACCATTTCTGCTTCTAACGAATATATAGTACATCTCTCTATAAACGGCATTTTTTTCGTAGTGGCCAATGGGTTGTTTTTATGGAACTCTTAAAGCTTTTTTTCTGAAAGATGATATCACGGACTAAACGAGTGTAGAAAACGTGTTGATTGTTTGATAAAAGAAAAACAACCGATAAGCAAACAGGTCCATGTCTAAATCGCGAGATTTTCGTTCGGTACCGCTAATATTTTATTATAACGCAGGCATTATTCCTTTTTTCATTAAACCATAGATTTTCATATCCAACATTAGTGAAATGATATATACTCTTTTCTTCACATTAAAGTTTTTTAAGTTCTTCTTGGAAAATTTAATTAGCCTCTTCAATAGGCACAGTAAAAGATTGTTTTCATCTAAAAGCTCAAAATATTCTATCATTATCCGCTAGAGTTACGTAATGTTTAATAGATGATAAATCAGAAAACTGATTCATTTTCAAAAAATTAAACGAAGCAAAGCAAAAGGCTCCCTGACAAAATATGAACGAAAAGTTGATATCCGATATTATCCATGTTTGATTTTAAAAAAAATATATTATTTATCTAAGATAGAATAATAGACACGTACATGTATTATACAGGTTTTTAAAAGTTTAGAGAACATGATCGAGGAGCAGGCCAATAGTGAAAACATCCTAATTAAGGTGAATCCCGCAGGACATGGATATAATCAAACTGTAAGTTGTATATTAATATATATAGAAAAAAAGATCAAAATCAATATAAATATTATAAATTATAGGTCACAATAGACGATTCAATTAGAAATATATCCATCAGCGTGGTCGGCGAAGATCCCCAAATTGAAGTCATAGATCCAGAGGGACATATCGTAACCGAAAATGATAAGATTCAGGTTGCCATGAACTTCCCAAAGATAAAGGTAACCTAATATAACATCTGCGTTATGAATTGGCATAATTACATCGGAAAATTTTCAGGTTGTTCATTTGATCGACCCTGCGCCTGGAAATTGGACAATAACCAGTGGGAGTGCTTCTGAACATACTTTAAAAGTGTCCGGAGTATCAGACGTTCGATTCGATTATGGATTTTTCACCAGTACCATTGAAGATATAACTGATCAACCCATTGAGGGTATGTCAAAAAATTAGTAATTTCATTGATATATTTATTTTAAATCATTTTTTGTTAGAAACAACACGCGTCGTAATTGAAATACACGACGAACACGACGAGATCGAAGAGCTGCGGACCATAGAAATATTAGATATCAACGGAACGAAGGTTTCTGATACACCATTAATTAAAACAATGGATAAATCCATGTATAAATCTATGGATTTTCTTGAATTTCACGATGGATTGTTTTATTTAGCTGTAATTATCAAGCATTATTTTATTTAAATATTATAACAATATGCATTCATTTTATTCTTAATATATATGTCTAAATACATATAGGTTGTTGGCGTCGATAAATCAGGAAATATCTTTAGAAGAGTTAGTCCTACTGCAATCAAGACAACTACCATAAGTAAAAAACTAAATAGATATATACGCGATTCTCTTTTTATACAGTTTTGTAATAAATAATATTTTTGCATTGATTTCGAAAAAGCCTCGCCTCCTGTACAAAGGGAGAATCGCAATTTGTTTTTGTATCATAATAGACATATTCATTTTTTTAATAAATATTTTGCAGGCAATGTGAAAATGGATTCAAAACTATCGGAAAAGCTTAAAAGCGCAGATAATACGTTATGGTTGGAGTATGGGAAAAAAGGAATTATTATATGTAATGTTACTGATATTAATGAACCGGCTTATTCGTGGAGATTTCCTGACGGATTTTTCGTTGCACGGGTAAATTTTAAAAATGTTTAATCATTAAGAAATTATGTCATTGAAAACAGAGTTAGGCAAATATTTTATCTTATCAAAATAAATTATAGACTTATTTCATTTTAAAAACAAACTGAATGTATTCTATTATATGAACTTAAAATATCTCAGTGACAGAAAACTTGTCTTTTCTCGCACTTTAATGTTTATTTTGCATCAAATATTGGTTTTTACTGTTCGATGATCCTAGATGAATGGATTTTCTTTAACGAGACACGAAATATTTTAAATCTAATATAACGATTTTTACCAATATTACCATAAAAATTATGAGATCTTAGTATTACCACAGTTTAACCATTCTTATATTTATTTGTAATTAATTATTTATTTAAATTATTGTATAATGTTTATTTTTTTAAATTCCATATTCAAAATAGGCTACAAGTTCTCATAAAATATAAATAATTATCAAGATGTGGTCACAGCCTGTTTATTTTTTTATTGTTAGAGTTGAATTTTTAAGTCAGATGTTTCATTATTAAATTCTATATATGATTCTAAATTTTGCTGAGAGATGAGTTCTAAGTTTCATCAGTCTTCGGATAGATCCAGATTTTATTTTTTTGTTCTCTAAACGTGTTATTTTATTATTATACACACTGAATTTTAAATTGATCCTATTTATTGACTGAAATATCAAATTTGTGCCAAATAATTAAAAAAAATAGCAAGAAACAAAAATATAGACTACCAGAATTAACCTATACATTTTAATATTAGCAATAAAGTAGCTGTAATTTTTTTGTATGGGGTTGTACGAAGAAAATTGTTGATTTATCCTAATCACTATGCGTTAATATTTATTTATAAAATTATTTTCAGGTTGGCAATAAGGTATCTATTCATTCAATGGCGGAAAGTTACGAAGGGATCTATGAATGTATAGCATTTAATGAAGATAAAAAAATAGGACAGAATATTACGGTTTTGGGATATAAACAACCGTATTTAAAAACAAGCTTACGAGGTGAAACATATTTTCAATATTATTCATTAAATATAGAATATCGTTAATAACTTTTTGAATTTCTTATTGAAGACAAATATCCGCTCATGTTCGCTCCTTTCGAACTAACTTGTCGGATTGGAGGTAGCCCACCTCCTGTCATAACTTGGTTTCACAACGATGAAAATCCGGTGAGCGTTAATATCACTACTGTGGATGATACTTCGATACTCAGTGTGGATAGTGGGGATTATCATCATAGCGGCGAATACAGATGTGTTGGAACAAATAAATTTGGCCAGGTTGAATCTGATTCGTATGTAGAAATGAGAGGAGGATTCGATTCGTTTGCCTAATATACGTTGAATTAAAAGATTATAAATAACACCAACAAAATGATTGAAAAAATAATATTTATTATTTTTTTTAAATGTCAAACTAACACTGAGTTTTATCACGACATAATTTAATTAATGCATAATATATGTATTTTAATTTATTTTCTCAAAAACAACAATAAAATATTCCAAAAATTATAGTGTTGAATAATTGAAACAAGCTAATTTTTAATCGATCCGTCACAGATGATGAAAATACACTCCAAACATTTCAAGTGTAGATATTGATGAATTCTTCATCAATATTTTAACACATTTTTAAGAAATTAATTATTCTAAGAATAACAATGGTTATTTAAGATATGCTTCATAATTTAGATTTTTTTCTAATGAATGTGAAGCGTAAATGACTCGGCGATGTCCCGCCGCAGACTAAGGACACGCGCTGTCGATAGTTGGACCGCTGAGTTCTTGCATTCGGCACATCGTACCGGATGCAAGCGAGAAAAAACTAGAGAAGAGAATATTTATATAAATTATTTTTTACATTTTTTAGACAAGTACTTAAAGTTTGTGACATGTAGGATTTGTATTAAAAGAGTTATTTAAGAATAATCAGAAATTTGGGGTCCCAAGTATAAGTTTTGATTGACCAAAAAGAACACTTCAAGGAGAAACGGATCAACTGTATTTTATGATGTTTGAAGCTAATAATATATTTATGACAAATTTTGACATCTTTACTAAAGATTTGACTATGAAAATCCCATAACCCTTTCCAGGTGACGCCACTCAATTGACCCACGAGCTAGTATCAAAAAAATATTTTTAAAAATTGACCCACTTCTTAAAAAGGTTTGACATTACTGATATAGTGCAATACATATGTAATGTAATTGGCTGACGCAATACTTATGTAATGGTATGATGAAATACATTTGAACCTACAGACAAACAAATTTCCTACTTTTTTTCATATACCGCATTAAAAAATCGTACAAAAAAAATCGCATGAAAAAAGAGCGCACAAAAACACGTTTACCCATTGTAACATACGCCAGTAATTTTTGGGCTTACCGAGCTAGTTTATCACTGGTTCGGTCTTAAGTCTGATGCTTATCGCGCTGACCAGGGCCTATAGGACTGCCTCTAAAGCGGTTCTGTGGGTACTTGCTGGTGTTCTGCCACTTGGGTTGAAACTCCAGATCCGGGCTGCGGGCTGGTTGATTCCTCGTGGTTATCGAGCACGTCTTGGGGTCCAGGACATTCTCCCGACCGACGTCGAAGCTTTGGACCAATCCGCACTCAAGATGAGACCTGCGTTAAAGATATGGCAATCCCGTTGGTCGGCTGAGAGTACGAGCAGAACTGGTTTCCGGTTTTCCCCCAATGTACTAGCTTGAGTGAAGCTGCATTGGTTTGTTCCTGACCATTACGTGTCCCAGTTTGTCACGGGACATGGCTCCTTTAACGCCAATCTTCATCGTCTGGGCCTCAGGGATGACCCGGCTTGCGAGTTTTGTGACTCCAATGAACAATCATCGGAACACATTCTTTGGGAGTGTCCGGAGTTTTGTTATGAGAGAGACACTATGCTCAATAAAGTGAGGCGGTCTCCTGGTCTCATCTGTCACCAGGACCTTGTCTCCTCCATCTCTGCTTACAGGGCTTTTGTGATTTACGCCGGCCAGGTCGGAGTGAGATTCTTCTCCCTTAAACTATAACCTTTGCCTTCTTAGGTGTAGGTGGCCTGTATTACCAACGAGTCTTTAAATGCGATGGTTGCCACGATGGTAATCAAATGTAGTCTACATTTAGACTCACCGTTCCAGGAAAACCTCAGCCATATTTTGTTATTATTTATAATACTTTTGTAATAATTTAGATTTTAATTATTAATAATGCAGATATGGTAAATAATTGTAGTTGAATGTGCTTTTTTTTGCAGTCATACTAACTGTAGCGAAGTCATGCTAGCTCAGAGGTTAATTGAGTCATGTGACGCTTGTCACTTGGTTTATTATTGTTAATACTAGTTGGTATTTTAACCTCACATTATTTTTTTATATTATATATAAAATATGTAAGAAATATACTTTTTAATTTAAAATATTTCGCAGCACCCCTAAACATTTAACCCGCAAGCCACCATTGATTTATTGTGAAAGAATATAGATATATCTGTATTCATTCCAGAATTCATAAATCCACAATAGAAAATAAGTTACAGATTTTTTTTCATTTTATGACTTGGCATGTTTATTTAATTATTAATTCAATTAATCTGTATTGATAATGTGAGTTGACTGAGAATGAGCTAAGTTATTACTCAGATAGGTTAATATTTCAACGATATTTATGAATTCTAGACATTTTTAAGAGACTCGCCACGAAAGTCTGTAAGCATAAGGGACAATTACCTCCGCATCATCAAAAAAAAATCTAGCATTTATACGGATAGTTGGCGCTTTAGAATTAGCTGTAATACCATCTATCCATCGTCAAATATATAAATAAAATTATTTTAATTCGTGCGAGATAAAAAATAATCTAATTCACAGCCTAGCCCGCGTGGCGCTGCAGTCGCCTTCGTTCGAATTCAAATCTCGTCCGTTTGCCAAACGGCGCGAACATCCGCACGCCGAACGTGCAAAGTACACAACGTTCGGCAATTAAACTCGGTATCGATTAATCGCAAAAGAGTTGAAAAGTTTTTAAACTGTTTGAGCACAAACGTTTTCCGATTCTACGTGCACGCCGGCACAATAGAATTTGTGGCCCGAGGCGTTCGGCTACACAAATAGAGAGTGGGATGAGCAAAGTGCTTAGCCAGCTGGCCGACTTGGCAAGCCCGGCCGGCTACTGTATCGGTGATGCGAAATTGCGATACCGGAAGTGCATAATTGCCAGCGGATGTGTCCGATACCTCGCAGCTTCATAAAACGAAATTATTCAGTGTTAATAACGCACTCGAACAAAAATATTAATATCAAATTATGAGCGCAACGCATTTGTGATGGCACAGTGTTAAAACGAAAGAGATTCATTGACGCTGCGACTTATACAGCGGGGTAATAACGATGGCCAGAGGGTGTGGCCGCATACTGCCGTAGTTATACGTACTTACCATGGCTCTATTAATTTTAATAGCACACATATGCTAGACATTCGTGGTATCATGTTTTTATTTTTTTTTATTTTATTAATGTTATTCTGAAAAATAATCAAGATTCAAAGCCCCGTATTGCAGGAGAAATAACCAGGAGCGTTTTGGGAATTCAGCGAAGAGGAGCAGCTGGCCCGGCCCCAACACTCAGCATCGCTTAATCTTGCCATCGTGTCCGTGCGGACACGTGTGCAGGCGGACACAACCTCTGACCCCTATAAACCCCTTCGATTTTCTGCTAACATCTACCACGAATCTCAGAAATTGAATGTGCGACATATAAAGATGGTTATAAAAAAATGATTTTTTTATTATTTTTGTAAATGAGTATTATTCAATATAATGCTATGGATATAATTGTCATTTTCGCATTATTATTACACCACGCACGAGATGATTTCCTGTGCTTTAATTTGAATTTAAAGCCCCCTAGCGGGATGATGATGATGATTTCGTATGGCTTTTACTTTGCCATTCTTCGCATGCTCGTCGTTGTTGGGTTCCTCCTCCATTTCGGAACACGCCAAGAACAACGATGGTTATTAGCAATCCAGGTGCAGGTTGACCCACTGGCTTTCCGGAGAACAGGCTCCTCTTTGGGCCGGCAATTAACATTACGCCTTAGCGATAGTCTAAAACAGCCGCGGCATTGCTTCCATCCGTACGAGTTTCCCCGTTGCCACTAAAGCCTGGGACCTGAAGGAAGGGGTAAGTTTGTTGAGAGTGGTAATGTGGTCGGAAACGGCTTGAGGAACTATCTCGGCATTTGCCTTGGGATGGCTAGGGAGATGGGACAACCTAGCCCGGGATAGTCGCATCTCTACACCAGTTACTGGTGACAGAGATACAAAGAATAGTTTCTAGATACTTCTACTTGGTTATTCTAAAGCATGCGTTTCTACGGACCTTAACGTGATTAGTACTAAGCATGCTTTGAGAAAAAAATGTAAACCCAGAATGCCGGCCGTCAATTCCAATGGCGTGGCAGAGAGTTGTGTTTCATTTCTGATAAATTCTTGGTGGCCACCCCGGCGGGGGGAGGTGAAGGTGTAGATATTCTGAATCCCTGTGTTATTCGTAGAAAAGTTATATAGGGTGACCAATAAAGTGCCCGGCGGTTAGTGTTGGCTAGTTTAAGGTTTTTGTATGGAATCTCGCCGTCGCAGAAAAGTTTAAGACACCTCACTATTTGTTGGCAAGCCGTCGCTCTGTCTTCGATCGGTTTGGAGGCGATCAAAATATCTAAAGTAATTAACACGATACAAGTAAAATAGCGATATAAATTGGGGAATGAATAAAACCGTTTAATGCGGGTATTGACTTATCTGGTCGCTGGTTTGCCCGCGACTATGGTGGTGCCGCCGGGCGAAGGAGGGTAGGCGGGCGGAGGGATAAATTGATATCAACCTGGCCCGCGATACACAAAACACTTTTTATTCGCGGTCTCGTATGATGTTGCAAAGAGAACAATGCTTTTTTCTGATGGAAAACCGAGGAGAGAATTTAATTTAATTTGAATATGCAAGATTATTTAATATTACGTCTATATGATTCAAAATCGGAGCAGGTACTGAAATGTGCGTCGTTTCCAATTGGGGTGGCGATAGAAAAAAAAATTAATGGCTTGCATATGTTTTAATTTGTTCGTTGCGTCGTATTGTAAACCATTGGTCCCTTGTTTTTTGGCTAGTTTGAGATTTTGTATGGAATCTCCTAGTGGCATGATCGAAATCACTAGCGCCGCGATGCCAAGGCTTCCTAAAGGCGGTCAACCCCTCTCTCTCTCTGTCCCCAGTGGTCGTGACGTTAAGACGCTTCCACACTTCTCTCTAGTAAATGTAGCCGCCATTGGCCGCGTGCTACATCCGGATGCCACCATGACGACTCTGGATATTTCCACTCGTCTTCCCCGTGGCAATCCTCATCGACACCGTATTATTTTTATTATATTTATGTTAAGGGGGCGCGACAGTAGTCCAAAAAATGGAACCCACCGCTGCCACCAAAATGTTAGGGGGCGCGACAGTAGTACCGAAAAGGTTACCTACCGCTGCCTCCAATGTTAAGGCACCCGATCGTATCAAAAGATATACGACCGCTGGCGCCAAAACGTTCGATCGTCCGGTAGTTGACGATCGCGCTTTGAAGATCGAGATCGAAGTGAAACACGCTTTGTTTTGACAATGATGTTTATTGAAGAATTTGCAGGTGTCGTCAGTTCAATGGATCCCAGAGGCGTATCTCCGGTACGAGATGATGATAAAGACCCCAGAGACGTATCTCTGGTACGAGATGATGATGAAGATCCCGGAGATGTATCTCCGGTACGAGAGAAATCACGGAGATGTGACTGCCATGACGGCGTGAGCGAATCCGATTGATGCCCCCAAAATGGGACACATTTATACCCTGAGAGACACATGACGATGATGTCGGAGACAAAATAAACGCGCAGATGGTACGCCGTCTCCGCCAATTCATGAGAAACCCAAATTCCTTGCCCGTACAATTTTCCTATGCGACGAAGATGATCCTGAAATGCAGACCCAGGACTGCCAATATTCAATGATAATATCTTAATTGTTTAACGATGATCTGAATTCATCGTCCCCTTCAGGATATCATCATCTAATTTTTGAAGTCGTATTTTTCATGAGACATCTTTGAGATTCCTATTTCCATTTTTTAACTTTTTAAACCACCGATGACACTTGTTTAGTTTCAGCATATCCGCGAATCGGTAATTTTTTTCGGTATTAAGTATATTTTCAGATTAGTTTTCTTTAGTCCTTTGACTAAGAAAGACGTGTCTGAATATTTTGTGTGTCGTGCGAAGTCCGCAATCTTCGTTTTGCGTAAAAATATTTTTTTTACGTGTCCGTTTAATAATGACCGAGACGTGTCCTTCGGAAGAACATTTGCGCAGCTGTATACTGTTTCAGTTTCACGCCAAAAAAAACGCAACGGAGGGAACAAAAAATATTTGCGATGTTTATTAAAAATTGTTCAAAAAATTTAAATCAGGCAATATCGATTTGAAAAATGAGCCTTAAAGTAGACGTCCCCGTGAAGTGGATGAAACAGCCCTGAAAGAAGAGATGTACAAAAATCCGACTCTCAGTATCGAAGAATAACCGAGCCATGCCGGTACTTCATGGTCGTCAACACAAAGATACCTGAAAGAAGAGTGGCAACCATTTCTGCACAATTTAATCACCGTAGACAAGAAATGGGTATTCTATTCAAACAAAAGAAAAAGTAAGCAATGGTTAGAGCGAGGACAAAAGGCAAATTCGACCCCGAGAGCTGGATTACATCCGAAAAAAGTTTTACTCTGTGTATATTGGGATCCAAAAGGGATTGTTCGTTATGAAATATTAAAACAAGGCCAAACGGTGACATCGCAAGTGTTCTGTGACCAATTAGAACCTTTACGTGTTAAGTTGAATGAAAAAGGGCGGCTTTAATGAGTAGAAACGAAAACATTATCCTCTTGCATGACAACGCGCGACCACATGTAGCCGATTTGATCGACAAAAATGGATGCATTAGGTTTGATAGCTTTATTGCATCAAGCGTATTCACCAAATATAGCTGCATACGATTATTAAATTTTTCGCTCATTGGAGCATTATTTACAAGATGTTTTTTAAATCAGAAGATGAATTAAAATCGGCCCTTTCAGGCTTTTTATACTGCAGTTTTAATAGAATAATGGTGATTTTTTTTTACAATTTTAGTTTAATAAATGATTAAAAATACGAGTTAGCTCTAATATAATAGATCATTTATCGTTTTTTTATTGGAGAGTCCTTTGACAACCGAAGGATAGAGGCTGTAAACTATAAATATTTTTTTCAGTCCCGCAATCAGATAGCATCGGGCAATGCGCGATGCGCCCCTCGCATACATACCAGTCAGCACACACATTCGTATATACACTCAGGTGGATGGATTTTATTTCACCTGCATCGGTGGGGGTCGGCGCCGGCGTCGGCGTCGCCGGGGGGGATGCTGCGAGCAACAGGGCGGCCGGGCCGCTGCGCGCGACTCAGTCGGACCGCGACGCCCGCGACGACGACACGGGTCGGCGGCAGCGACGCGTCGCGCGCGACAACAACACGCGCGGCGTCCACGGCGTCGTGCTCGGAGGACTCGTTCTGTGAATTGTTAGTGCTGTTTGTTGCTGCTGCGGACATCGACAATCATTTACACGGTCGAGAAGACGTGCCGGATATATTATTTTAAAGAAAAAAAAATAATTTGTGCACTGCGTTGAAAACTTTTCAGCGAGAACATCGTTTTTCCGTTGATTTATCAAGTGAGCATTCTTTTAAATTAATTTCGACGCGTTATTAATTTTTTTTTCAGCAATAAAGTGTGTTGTATGTGTACTCGTTTATGCGTGTTCCGCAGTCATTTTTGCAATTACCGCGGCCATTTACATATTTCCTCAATTTTCAGTAATTTATGTACTCGAACAACTTATGATAAGACATAATTTATATACTCGTTATTTAAAAAAAATATATATTTATTTTAAAAGATATAAATATTCATGTATTTTTTTAAATAATTATTCCCCGAAAAATAAAATAAAATATTCTTATGATATGTCATGGTAAACGCACTCGTGGGCTTTGTGATAAATCATGCATTTTCACCTATCATATTTTTACCTTACTGTGTCAAATTTCTTGTCAATTTTTATGCAAAAATAATCGCAAGCGTCTTAAAAAAACATAAAAAACCAATAATAATAAAAATTTTTGTTGTTCCACATTTATATACACAAATATGGGGTTAAAAAATAAATAATATTTCATTTCAATGTAACGCGAATTGCAGATGATAAATCTTGATATTTACAAAAATGCGGAGGTTTTTCATGTCATACTATCAATACATATCATATCAATAATTACGCAATTTAAAAAAAACGCTAAAGTTCCAAAAGCACTGAATAATAATATTACATGCTACACTTTAATTTATGAAGAAAAGAAAGGAACTAAAAGACAATCAACACTGGACCGTTATTCGAAGTATAATAGTTCGTCCATAAATATAAATATGCAGATTCTGTTATATGCAATATGTCTAATAAATATGTGCAATAATAATATTTTCTAATGTATATATAAAGATCTATTTTACTTTCACATATTCATTGAAACTAAAACATATTTTTTGGCAAAAATGCTCGAGGACTTATAAAAATATACATTAATTTGCATACCAAATTGATTTTTTAACAAACTGTTTTTTTCTTTCGTCAAATAATTTAATAGTAGAGCTACGAAATATTTTTTTTCAGTTCGGTTTTCGTTTTGGTTTAATATAAAAAAATATATATCAGTGCATTTTCGGCATTTGCTCCGGAAAAATGACAGTTTTTTCTGTGATTATTTTCTAAATGTTTATATTTGTATTAAAAATATATAATAAATCGATATAAACAGTTATTTAATTTAAGTTTAGCTCTGGTTTTTCGACCAGATAATAAAAACGGTTCTTAGCGTTTTTTGGTATTTGATTCACTTCCGGTTCCAAGCCACGACGAAAGACATTTAAACATAATCATCCTGAGCCGAAAAACAAGCGAAAAAATATTATTTTCTCTTTATTTGAATGCAATTGTATCCCAAGCTTTGCCTTGTCCTAATGCATCCGGAAAATTTTATTTCATATTTTTAAAAGCCAGCTTATGAGAGAATTTATATAAAATAATAATATCCAAAATCTAAAAATGGACTTTGTGGTTTTCTAAAAAAGCCTTAATAAAGCTTTTGTTTAGAGGTTCGTTGATTTTTTAATGAGAAGAAAGTCTCCAAGAGTGTAAAATAGATAAGAGTAACTAAATCTGCTCATTGTGTTTTGTTCATTATTTTTAAGGAAATCAATTATTTTTGGACGGACAGAGATAATAAATAAACATAGTAACTCCTCCACTTATGCGATTAATTGGTTCCGAAGGTATTTGCGTAAGTTAAGAAAAGTAAATAATTTAGCATATTTGGCAAAAAATATATTATAGTTTCAAAGGATAGCCAAAAGTAAAATAGATCGAAATACATATACATACGTATATGTATAGACGAACTCCTTCAAGTATCGGTACAGTGTTGATTGTCTTTTAGCCCTTTTCTTAATTTTGTAACCGTATCGTTTTTAAAAATCGCGCAAGTCGAAAATTGCTTAGATCAAGGGCTACCTGTAACTTCCCATGACTTTTCTCGAGAAAATTTAGCAGTGATCGTAACATCATGATTTTAATAAATTATCCCAACTTAAAACGTATTGTTAAGCGATTAATAATTTTCTGTCTCTGAATAATCTTCAAAAAAATGTGCATTTAGAGTGGGGATGATGAGAAAATTAATGACTACCTATAACACTTCACAAAAAAACATTTTTAACATTCGTCAATGACGTAAGACAGGTAAACCGATGTGAAATAGTGGCAGGTGTCGCTTTCATACGATACGCCAATCTGTTTTAATCCCGCCGCCATTAGTCTGCGTCATATTTTCATATTCCGATTGTGTGCCCTAATGCCGCATTGTGCCTGAAACAAATGGAAAATGTATCCGAAGGGTTTAACGGGGGGATCTTCGCTCAACAATTGGAAATAAAGAAAGCGGCGTAGTTAATGGCAACCGTTTTCCGGGGAGCGAGCTGCTACTTCCGCCGATATCCTAAGTAGGGTATTTATTTACTCGCGTAGGTTTTCCACGGCCAGGAAGGAAGAATGGGACGTGTGTACCTAGGCACATTCATCATGGCAGCTCAGTATGTCCCCGAGCACATCAACCTAATCCGCTCTCTTTCCATGTACGTTCAGCTCGTGTATGACATGTGCATGTCTCGTATTCGCATAATTCAGCTGAACGCTACTCAGCGCACTCTGCAATCAGAAAGTGTTTTAATTGTGTTCTTGCTGAGAAAATTAAATATTTACGATTCGAAAAACTCGCCTTCCTAATGAACCATTTAAAGTCTCCGCTGTCGGCTCGAGAAAAAATTATTACGAAAACACATTTTTTTTAGCAATTTGACAGAACATGAATATTCATAGGCGATTTTGTCCCATTCTGGCTTCCATCGAGATGACGACGTTATTTTTTTTTTTAGGAAGTGTACATAAATTAGCGTTTTAATTTATATATATATACATACACCTGATTCTGTAGTAATACGTGTATTTATGAATTTATGCGGTTGTTTTATACGAATTTAACTTTGCACGATTAAAAAAATGTTTTATATAATGATAAAATAATAAAAAAAAATAAAAATTATTAATTATACGATTTTTGTAATCCTTTGTAACAAAACGACCAGTTTATTAGATTCTAGAAAAAAATACAATAATGGACAATTGAAAAGTTACATTCATTCGATCATAAAGGAATATTCTATCGAATGTCTAGAGAGATTTTCTTATGTTCTAATAAACTGAAACAAGTAAAATATACTCAACTCTTTTTTTTACACGGTTTCGAATTAATATATTCCATCATAAATAACAAATACTATATTTTAATAGAAATATAGTATTTGTTCTAACTCCCAGTAACAAAATATTTATAAATATAGTATGAAACTTAGCGTTGGTCGTTGGTCATTGGCGAAGAGGACACGTTTATATCGCAATGATCAATGACCAATGGTTGACAAAGTAACCAAATGGTGAAAATTTTCTAAGAGTATTATTCTCACTTATGATCCCAACCTAATGACGAACGACCCTTTAAAATCCCAACGGAATCTCAAGATTTGTATGACTATTTGTACAAACAAAAACACAGAAACGGATCACAGATTTACTAATAATAAGGAATTAATTAATTGAATAACACAGGACAGTAACAACAAACAAAATGTTTCATTCTATTCTAACACATTATTTTTTCTTAATTAAAATACATATGTATAATTTATTTATTGGGTATTCATTATAACCATTTTAAACGGTTCATTAAATTAAGAAAACCAATTTTAAATTGTTTTTAGAATTTTTAGTGTATTTGATTTCTGTACTGTAACCCTAATATAAAAATCTTAAATAATTTTATGACGATTATTTATTACTAACAAGATTTTCTGAAGCAAAATGTTATTCCTCTTTTTTTAAATAATACGGTGTTTAAAATAATGTAAAGATCAGCCAATCGTCAATTTTTTCAAAGAATTCTGTTACTATTTTTACAAAAAAAGTGGTTGAAAGAGTTGAGTGTATTTATCGTGTTAATTGAGTGATAGGTATATATTTTTTATGCTAGAAAATGAGATAAATATTCATGATTAAAATTTGGGCGTCCAATGCACTTTTAACATCTAGTTTTTCATCTCATATAAAACTCATGGCTTATCGTAAGTATATCGATTACAATGTGATAATAGCTCTTAGGAAAATTGAAAATGATATATGTAGGAGAAGCATGTTATAATAATAGTCTACGAATGAAATGTGGAGTATTTTATAGTTTTCTATTAAAAGGTTGAATTTTATGATCATGAAACTTTAAATTGAAATAAATAAAACTATGGATGGTCAAAAATCATGGCTAGCTTTTATATCCTTTGGCCGATTTTTATTTGACACACGGTGGATGGATGGCATAACAGAAATATTCCAAAGCATCATTCGCCAAACCATTCGTGTCAAATCACGACACTGGTTAACTTTTAATATTATGTCAGTTGGATTGGAAATATCATTATTTGTTTTATAATTATTTATTCAACGAAGGTATTAAATGGTATTAAACTAATTAATTCCAACGCAATAAAACATGCGGTAATGGGTATCTTCAACTTAAATACCCCTTGGCTAATGTTGTATGCTACCTACAAGCCATAACAAGTACACCCATCCGTCGCTTAACACGGAAGATAGGTTTTGCTAGATCACTAAGTTAAACGAAACCGTGTTAAGCGAGACTAACAAATGTATGAAAAAGAGAGGATAG
>JAGXCT010034881.1:0-21825 GCA_022495035.1 Philopotamus ludificatus
CCCGTACTCTCAGCAGACCAACGGGATTGCCATATCTTTAACGCAATACTATGGAATCTCTTCTTGAGTGCGGCTTGGTCCAAAGCTTCGATGTCGGTCGGGAGAATGTCCTGGTCCCCAAAACGTGCTCGATAGCCACGAGGGATCGACCAGCCCGCAGCCCGGATCTGGAGTTCCAAGTCGAGTGGCAGAACCGCTGTAGAGGCAGTCCTATAGAAGGTATCTCCTAACCAAAGATAACTTAGCCCGGTGGGCCCAAAAATTACTGGCGTATGTTACGATGGGTATAAAAAAGCACATGCATCATGGGGTAACGTAATCATCATCGTAAAGTTTGTTAACTCGCCAAAAGCTTTTACATATTGGATGGGATATACTGCCACACCCACCATATTCTCCAGATCTGGCATCTTTTGATTATTGTTTGTTCCGGACTCTACAATTTATTTTAGACGGTAAAACCTTTACTTTAAATGTGCAAGTCAAAATCACCTGATTTCTTTGCCAGCAAAGAACATTTTTTCTTTGAACGTGGAATCATGCTACTGCAAGTAAGATGGCAAAAGGTATTGGACCAGAATGGACATCATATAATTCAATAAAATATTTATTCACTACAGTGGAACCCCCAATTACACTATCCCGATTTACGCGCTGAGTTGAAATATTCGCCGCAAACCCCCCAATTGCACGGTCCCATTCGCATACAGTCAAACGTTGGCTAGCGTCTGTGTATTCAACACACGCACACAGCCGGACGGCTTCAGTCCCCCAATTACACTACTCCAAATTACACGGTCCCGATTTTAGTATTAGTGGGGGTTTAACTGTATAAGAAAATCGTCTTTCATTTTCATATAAACAAAACGAAATGACTTTCCGGACAACCTGATAGATCAAAACCTTATTATTTTCCATCATTATGCACGATTTATATTATCGAGTGACCACGGTCGTTAATTTCATTGACATTGACATTAACATTTACAATTACTGGCACTTAAGAAATAAGGAAATAATCGGATTACGTAATAAATAAGACTCATTTAACGTCTTCAATTAAGTGAAATAACATTTGATAAGAGAATAATTGTACGATTTCTCTAAATTTCGGTATATAATTAAATTAGCACTCAGGGCTTAATGTCGCCATGTCATGTCGACTTTCATGGTTTAATTAAGATATTTGGCTAGTTCTTCCGTTCCAGTTGGTTCTTGCGGCATTTCCGCGATTGCATGTTCACTCCGCGGTCGATTGTTGAGCGGATCTTGTGAGAGTGGTACCAATATACGCCTACGCGAGAGAAGGCAAAACGAGTTTCAACGATGTGGGCAAAGAAAAAATGACCATCGATGTAACGTAACAACGTAGGCAACCGGCAGATGACATCACCTCTCGGAATATGGAATGAGCGCAGACCGAGACTGTTCTCGAGCCGATGTTTACTCATCAAGAGCGTCTTCGTCGGCGGAATGAGATCAGGTATACGGTGTCCGATTTTGGTCCAAAAAACCACTGTCCACGTGAGCGAAATCGACAATGAAAAGCGAGAACTTCTCACAAATTTTGCACACGGTTGCAGTAATCGGATAAACGAGGACAGGCCAACCACGGCGATGCATACGACAATTTAATTGATAACGACCTCCGGATGTATTGTAATCATCATCATCATCAAATGCATTGAAAAATTGAATTGTTCTAAAGAATTAACCGCGGAGTGACTTCATTTTCCGTGCAAAAAAAATAAATAACAAAAATGCCTTTCAACGGTCAGGTGATGTCATTTTAGCGGAAAATATTTATTCAGGTTTTTATATTCAATACGAGCGTCATAAAGAAACAACGTTGATGTTAAATCAGAGAAATCTATTTGAATTTTTCCACAAATCCATGATTAACGACAGATGAAGTCATAGGTTGAAATTACTCATTTTTCGACTGGATTTAAAAAAAATAATTAGCGTGGAAAGTTTGTAAATCGCTGGAATTATCAATCAACCGTCGTGTAACCCTAATATCACCAATTTTTTCACGTAATTGTTTAATTATTTACATCCATTAGCTACATATATCAAAATAAAATGTATTTACAGCGGATTGATCATGCGATATTGTTATCAGTGTAGAGATCGCGGGTATAATCAAAAACATGTACAATGTTTTATAAAAAAAATATGTGGATTCTTATATTCAATGTTTACGCGAGTTAAAAAAATCCGCGTAAAAAAAATAAAAAAATATCTTTTTTAAATTAGTTGGAAATTATTATTATTATAAATTGCTGATATTATAAGCATGACGAATTCATTACGAAATGTTTTCCAAGAGTTTAATAGCCACGATATTGAGGTATTAATCGGCGAAGATGAAATAGCCGAATACGATGAGTTGAAATGATTTGTAATACCGAGCCATAATTATTTAACGCGAATTAAAACATATTTATATGCGATATGAAGAAACTCCGAAGAAAGAAATGAATAAAAGTTAAACTTTCAAGTTTTTGATTTTTCAACTAAACAGGGTGAATCCTTTATTGAAAGAATCAGAATCATCTTTAGACAGCTGCGAAAATTCATATCTTTTTACGCGTTTTATTTCCTACAACATATCGACGCTGAAAAGCAATCTCGCTGGATCTTAATAAATTAAACTTTACACAAGAGTCAAAAAACCGTTCATAATGTAAATAATTGTTGAACTAAAAGAAGTAGAACCATAGTACTTTTTACACGATTTAGTATATAGTATTTTTTTCACATTTTGCTTTTGAGCTTTGATATCTCATGATTTTATACGATCTGACTTTTTTGTGCGGGTTTTCACGGAACACATCTTTCGTGTAAATTGAGCAATGGCTAGAATTGTAGAAACACAATGATACAAGTACACTCAAACCCTTTTTACACGGTTTTTAAAACGTAAATGATGAAATTTATCACAGAACGAGCTTTACAATGCAGATTTGTATGACTTGAGATATCATGAGAAAAAACAAAGAATAACAGATTTTCCAATACAGTCAAAACTGTGCGCGTTTTTTTTGGTGTGATTTTTTTATGCGATATATGAAAAAACGCAAAAAATGCCATTATGCCAAAAGTAATAAGTTTCATCGACACATTACATAAATTATGGGTGCGCCCAACTTTTTTAAATACTAACCCTTGGGTCAAGTCGGTGGCGTCACTTGGAAAAGGGTAGGAGGGTTATGGGACTTTTATTTCAAAATCTTTAGTGAAGACGGCATAAATATTTTAATACTTTCAAACATAGTTTATTGAAACGCTGAGTGATTTATATTTGAAAATTCGTATAAAAAAGAGCTTTATTTCTTCTAATATATTAACAAACTAAAAAATAAGTTTATAAAAATAACGCGTAGGTCATTTAACCCTTTCAGTGCGGCGCCCATGACGTTCATGGGCAGAAGAATCGTGTCCAAGATGCGTCGTTATAGATTTTATTTCTGCTAATTTGTTCATAAACTGGTTTAAAACCTGAGAAAAAATAAGTGCGCTCCATATCTACCGCACAAAAGCAGGTTTGACTTTAATAGGAAATTAAACAACAATTATACTAGTCATTAGTATTATTTTAAAATACATATGTATAAATGATACCTTTTTACACGTTTTTTAGTGGAACATATATACCGCGTAAAAAAAGATTTTAATTAAAATGTCGTATTTAAGAATGAGCTACTTTACAGAGGATATAATTAATATTGATACAGATTTTTTGAGGTAAAAATAAATAGTTCCACATGTTTTTTGATCGAACCGATACGAAATATTGAATATTTTTCATATACAGAACGCCATAGTGCAATTATGCACATTTTCCAATGACTCAATACGATCACATGTGACGTAATACACACACACATGAATCAAATCTCCACATTATGCAACAATTGAATGCAAATAAAGCGACATTCAAGGCCCGCTCCGATCACTAAATCGTTGAACAAACTAAAAAAAAAAACAACACACTTGACTAACAATGGCCATGTGCATTGTACACATGTATGTACTATATTATTTTTAGGTTACCGGGTGTGTGTGAATGTTAAGGTAATTACCCGTAACTCATACGTATTACACTTTTCGCAATTAGGCTCTTTTTTGCTTCGTTCTTGAAACATGATAAATATCGTTATTATCGCATTTGGTTTAAGTGAGCACGAATAAAAAAACTGTATTATGTGTATTGGCCGTTCCGTGCAAATTGTATCGAAAGCAAAATTGCCGTCGGATGCAGTGGGAAAATTCGCATCATTGTGCAAGCGATGCGAAAATGAGAAAAAAATGATTTATCGAACAATGCAATTGAAATGTTTTGGCACGATTTTAGCATTTCAATATTTTGTATAATCATTTTTGTTATTTCCGTGCCATAATTGTGTTATGTAATTTTTTAGCTAAATATTAATATGAAAAAAAAAACATAAAAAAATGATTGCGTATCTTATCTAATTGTCGTTGTTTTTACGTTACTGTTGTTTACGATTCTTTCTCATTCTAAATAAGTGCCAAGGTTTATAAGTGACAATAATTTTAATATGATTATGTAATTACTCGTTACTGTGCTGTACTCATATAGGGAATTTGGTGGGTTTGGACTGAAAGAAAGTATTGAGGGTCTGATTGAAGTTTTCTATTCAAAAAAATCTGTAAGGAATAGAAAAAGTGGTAGACCGTAGTAGCAAGATCTGAGGAGAAGAGTGGATGTGGTAAAGCAGACCAGTTGAGCTCCAGAATTATTTTTTTGACTTTCCTATTAAGGAGTGCTGGACGCTTTTCCAGCAGCTCGTGGTGGATTATTGATTAAATGTTTTTTTCTAATTTTCCAGGTGGCGATAAACTATAGGTTGTGACGTATTGAGTCTCTCTGCCAACTCCCTTGTCGATTGACGTGGATTTTGTTCCAATATCGCATTTAAAATGTCGTCTTCGAAGTCGGAAGGACGAATATTCACTTTTGATTCTCCATTTAAGGGTTCGAAATAACACCACTGTAACGTTGTCGAATGACTGACAGGCCACTTATATATCTAGTGAAAACAAAAATCCCCTTGTCGGGTGACTCACTGCTAGTAAATCCATACAATAGAAACTGTCTACCTGAATTGGAAGTTATTTATGACTCAAACTCATTTATATGTGTTTATTGATTTTATACCATATGACAAAGACGATATACTCGGGAATCGACTGGACGCATCGGCTACTGCTTCTTCCCCAGCATCCCGGTTGAGGATGCGCTGTCTAGAACCCGATACTACGTATCTCAGTTAATTTCCGGTCACGGAGCACTTAACTCCAAGCTGTCTCAGCTCAGACTCATAGAAGAACGTATCTGTGGTGCGACAGAACAATCGTCAGAACATATTCTATGGATGTGTCCGGCTTTTAACCGGGAAAGAGACTCTCTGTTCAATACGGTCCTGTTGGCCACAAGATCTCGTGTCTAATGGCCCTGCTTTTCGGGCCTTTAAGGTCTTCGCTGCCCAAATCGGAGCGAGAATCTCCTGCCCTGACCCTATGCCCTTGCCTACCTAGGCTGGGTTGATATATAAATAACTGGAGATCATAGGTGATGGTTGTTGCCATGGCGGTCTTTCAAGGTGGGCTATCTCCTTAGTCATACCATGGGATATGTCATACTTAATCATACAGGAAACCACTATGATTATACATATAGTATATATATGAAACTATAAATTATTTTAGAGCAAGGGCGCTGTCTGTTCGTTAGCGCTAGCAGTGTCGTGTATTGGATGGATGCGGGGCGGCGTTGGGGTGGGGGGAGGTCGTTCTTGTCGCTAAGCGTTGTGTTGCGCTGCGAATCGGACCAGTCCCGCGTCTTCCATACTAATTCTTTCGCAGCACTCCCGAATATTTTACCCACGATCCGCCACTGTGCATAAGTAAGTGGCGCTTACTATAAATGGTACTCTTTCATTGTTGTATTATAGAATAAATATAATTAATAAATATCCACTCGTTATATTTAAATATTAATTTTAAAACATCCCAGAATAATATATGGAAAATTTTTAAGATCCAAATATTTTTTTGTAATGTTATAAATACAACTTTTTTAGCAAATACTAGAAAAAAAATCTTGTACATAAAAGGGTTGAGTGTGTTGTCGAACGTTCTATAAAAAATGACATGGTTTCAATTAGACGTAATTAAAAAAAATATGTAACTGATAAACTCATGCGTTTATGTGACGGTTGTAAGAAACCATTCTCTATTTAAAAAAAAAATAAGAGCTTTAATTTTAAATCATTAATCCACTTTCCCTCATAGTTGTTGATATTTTTTGACATCCTAACACTATTTTCGCTCTGTAGCGATTACAAGTCATCATTTTACAGTCAATTCTCCTATAGCGCAGAATCTGGACTACGTTATAGAGGTGCGCGCTATAGAAGACTAGGCACTCATACAAAATTTAGGGCTAGGGATTTTTAATTTTATATAGTAATTTAAACGAAATCAATTATTTAAACATGTTTTATTTTACCTTGTTCTATTTTTAATATATTTACACGCACTTATTGTTTTTTATTGTCAACTAAACGTCTTTTTGGATTTTATAAAAAAATAAAATGTAGGTTGATTTTCTCGCCCAAAAAAAGACTTATTTTACTTGATTAATTGAATGCCCTGTAGTGTGGTTTCTACGATAACAGCAGAATACCTCAAACGAAATTAGAGGATAAAAAGCTACTAGTAAACATTCTTCTAATATGTATGTATAATAAATAGAACTCTGTAGGAGTGACTGTCGCTCTCGCTATAGAAAACAGCGCTATACGAGGGTTACTGTAATACTACATGGATATTTCCGCAATCTATCGTTCTAATCGATCTCATCTTAAAATTTACATATAACCTGACACGTTTTTGTAGAATATATTTTATTTGTCCTGCATTTTTTTTATCTATAAATGATAGTCATGCGTATTTATGTATAACTTAAATAAGTAGAATTTGCATAACTATCGTGGCCTCGAAACGTTATTTTTTCTTTAAAACTAAAAAAATAGCCGGAAGTGAATCGAGAACCGTAAAAACCATTATTTTTGTCGGAACGAAATCCCTGAGCTGATCCGAAAAGAAATAGCCGTTCATATCTGTTTATTAATAAAATTATTACTCGAATCTGAACTGAAACCGAACTGATATATTTTTTTTAATTAGACCGGAACGAAAACCGAACCAAAATATTTAAAATTGACTAAACCCTCACAACGCGGCGCGCTAGACACTCATATGCACACGAATCGGGTCGTTTTTAATAAAAATAACAACGAATAATTTTTTTTTTAAATTACTGAAACGTTTTATTTTAATTATGATCAAAATGTTATATATGTACTTATTTTTACATCGATACATGTGATCTAAAATACGTTTGAATCGCAAAGTATACGCAACACCTGTGTAAATTAATTGCATTTCTATTGGTAAATTACGAGCACATATCTTTTATTGATTTTTATTACAGCAAAAATGGCCTCCATCTGTCTGTCGTGCGTAGCTTTTGACACAATAATGAAAATCCATTAAATTTGATTATTCATGAAACGTTACAACGAAAAAATTGTATGTATGAAAATAATTTTGCGAAGGAAATCGGCGTGAATTATGCAATGACATACGTGTCAAATCTTTTAGCGGCGACAAATTTATCAATCAAGTCTCTGCAAATTCCGTCTCGTCCTTGAAACGGAACATTGCCTAATTCTAAGACGCCCACGTGACCTTATGTCATTGCGAATTGAGTGACAGAGGCGTCCATCGGCCAACTGTGCAGACACGTGTGGGCCAAAGTGCAACTAAACAATCAATCCGAAAATAAATCAATTAATGCGAAGTGGGCTACGGTCCCGGAGCGTTATTATCGAGCCGGAGCTTAAATATACTGCACTTTAAATTGGGTCATCAAAAATTATGTATGCAAAACAAACTATGCAGTATTTATGATCATTTCTGAAACGCTGCATATCGATACAAAAAAATAAGCCTTATCTGTTCGGAGATTGTGATGGATGATTAATGATTGGTCTCAGTTACGTTACATGTGTATGGCTAGACATCGGTTTCTACCAGCAAAAAAAACAACGATGTAAAAAAGGCAAAACTACTTTCACACATAGCAAATTGCAAATTGGATAAAATCTTTCGAACTGCTTCCTTAGCATTTATTTTTTAAATATACTAACGCTCTCTTTATATTATTAGTTGTAATTAAAATAAAATTTAATTATAAATAAACATTCCTGACTCGATTCGCGTAAAAAAAATATGAACAAACTGGTCATTATTCCGTATCAGATTTGCAATATTAAATGCTTTATGTACGCCATTTGCAATTAATTTAATTAAAAATTGTTTACCGTATTCGTTGTTTATGAATTTTAATTTAATTCAATGAGAAAATGTTTAAGAAACATTGGTCGATTATAAAAAATCTCTCGTGCGGCACAATTTCCTATGCATATTTAAATTAAACTGCATTCCTTCCCAAATCTGTTTACACGTACTGATTCATAAAGCAATTTTGATAACCCCTTCAGTGCCATCAACAGAAATCCCTAATATTTATTATTAATCTATGTAATATTCAAATGCATTCAGCGTTCGAATTACGCGTTAAAACCGCGTAAAAAAAACAAAAACATATCATCTGGAGTAAAACTCAATTTTTGGGCTACCAAAGACAAGCTCATTGAAGCGATGCCGTAATCAATATTTAAAGAATGATTTATCTACACATACAACATACAGTAATACCCCCAATAGCGCGTGTTCCGATAACGCGAATGTCAAAATAAATCGCGGCAGTCCCTCTAATAACGCGAGCGCATTCTATTCATGCATTCTTGACCGTAAACTCTATGCCGTTTGGCTGGGTGCGCCTATGTGTTGATCTCGCTCGCACATATCTATGTTCTCATGTGTGTGAGTGCTCGGCACATTTTTCACCATTCACGCCTGATGTAGACAATGAGTCACGGATGTATATGTGTATGTCAGCGATCGCATGCATGGTAACCGAATATTTTATTCATTCTAAGATTCATATTTATTTTACATTGTTCTTAGTTATGGCAGATTTGTATTTTTTTACGAAATACCCGTCACCCTAAATTATGTATATGCTTCATTATCCCGATAACGCGATGTTACAATAACGCCGTCCGAACTTTCGCGTTATCGGGGGTATTTCTGTATATATATATTAGGGGGACTAGAAAGAAATCGCGTATTTTATAATCAAATGTTTGAGTGCAGTTTGGGTCCAGACAAAGTAAAATTTGATGATGGCGTATTGAGATCCCTGATCGAGTCGAATCCCTAATTAACCATGGTGGAATCATCGCAGAGATTTAAATCTCCAAGGTACAGTACGTTTGCAACGCATCGGTAAAACAGATTGAATGAGAATTTGCACACAGCACGTTCTATCCGAAGATAACAAAGAAGAGCGGAGAAACAAATGCAATTCTTTGTTGTTGAGACAAAGAATTTGATCCTTTCTAGACCAAATTGTAACTGGGGATTAGAAATGGATCGTTTACGATAACATAAGTCGAAAAAGGCAACGGCTTTCTTCGAATCAAACTCCTGTACCGACCCCTAAACCTTGTTTAACACTCCGAAGAGTTATAAGGAGGTTTGTTTAACACTCCGAAGGAATAATTCTTTATGAATTATTAAAACCTGACTCAAGTTCAATTTTGTTTAACAGAAAGGGAATAATTCTTCACTACGATAATAAACGCTTTTGTAAAGCAAGACAAAATTAGGAGTTAAACTAAGAGGTTCTGCCACATCCTCCATATTCTCCAGAACTTATTCCTTCCGATGTTGTGTTTTTATCACCAAATACTACTAAGATAATTCAACCACTAGAAAAATCACTTCAAAAATAATAATTCGATGAAGGTTGATTTTTGGAACGTATTCCTACATTCTGTACTCCATGTATTTTTTTGCACGATTTTCATTTACGCGGCTTTTAATTGAGCGTATCTACCGCGTACATCGAGGGATGTTTGATTATCGAGTTAATCGTCGTTATGTTTTATATCTAAATATGTTAAAAATTCAGATAATAAACACAGTTAATCTCTGATATTATTTTTAAATAAACTGACATATGCAAAGTTTAATAAAAATATACATTTAAATTCTTCCATGAATCAGATGGACACGAGATGCTATTAACGGAGACTGAATTGGAGCATGAGCTAAGTAATACGATCTTTCAATCGCGGAGGGAATCTTATCCAGACGTTGAGATTTTTAAAATAGCTACCGTTTTGATGTGCGCAAAGGGTTAAAATTAAATAATAAAACAACTCACCCGCATGTACAGATTTCGCATACGCATTTCTCCTTCGGTTCTGTTGTGTGATGTTTGTGATCTTTAGGTTTTTTTCCCGGAGATTCGTCCACAGGTTTTTTCTTGTCGTCCACAGGGCCTTCCTTGGGCTTCTTCTTGTCGTCCTGCGGCTTCTTGCCATCTTGAGGCCTCTTCTTATCAGGAGACTGGTCGCGCGGCTTTTTCGAATCAGGCGATCTCGTTCTGGGCAGTTTTCCATCGGTTATTCGTTCGGTGTGATGGGTCATGCTGGTCCTATCGTCCCGGACATCTTTCGTGGTTATGGATCGGTCCACCACGTCATGGGTCACATGCGAAACTCGAGTGTCCTGAAAATAAAATAATTCCATTTACAATATATTCCGAGATTGCTGTTATCTATTAGGAGGACCGAAAAGTGATCAAAATTTCTACGATGAGCTCATTTACAATTTTTGTTCGATCAAGAAATGAAGGCACACGAAGCAGTGAAAAAAATATTGATACTTAGGAGGATATTCTGAAACTAAATAAGTGTCATCGGCGATTTAAAAAGTACAAAAATAGAAATTGGAATCTCAAAGATATCACATGAAAAGGACGATCCTGTCATAGCTTGAAGGTAATTACAATCTAATTATTATTGCCATGTTAACCACTACTAAGCTCAGATAGTGCTGGGATCGGTGACCATTTCGAAGAATTATGAGGGACGCTGGTCCACAGAGGGGTGGGGTGAAGGCCGACGACCTTCATTTACCAAAAAAATAATTGTAAAAAAATTAATACTGGAGAGTGGACAGCAGCACTCAGTATAAAAAGAATACTACGGTGCAGAAGACAACGAAAAACCACTGCACTATATATTCCCATGAAAACCATGACCATGTTCCTCCATTAGGGGAATCATGCAAATGGTAACGTACCTCAGACCTCAGAATTAAAAAATAGTTATCATAATTAATCGCTTTACGACTTTAAAAAAAATCCTGAAGGCGATGGTGAATTCAGATCCTCGTCAAATAATTGAGGAATTATCGATGAAGATAAGCTGTCCATGGTCTACAGTTCATGATCATCTCCGTCGCCTAGGAGAATTGTACAGGCGAAGAATTTGAGTTCCTCATGAATTGATGGAGACGGCGCTTGATCAACGGCGTACCATCTACGCGTCTCTTTTGTCTCGGTATGAAGCCGATCCGTTTTTGCAACGAAATATAACTGGAGATAAGAAGTGGATGCTATGCAATAATCCTGTACAAAAAAAATGGTTTTCTTCCGGAAAAATACCTGGTTCGAAACCATCGAACATCACTAACAATAAAGAAGGTTCTTGTTTGTGTGTGGTGGGATTTTTATGGAATTATACTCTATGAATTGCTTGAAACCTTTCAGACCGTTACAGCGACGGTGAATAAAAAACGATCTGTTTCATCAATCTGATCATCAGATCATTAGAATTTCAGATATTAAGATGTAAAAAAAATAATAATGTTGGAGAAGTGAAAACGCACTTGGAAAAATTTTTCAATGAAAAATCGAAGAACTTTTTTAAAAAGGGTTTCGAACAACTGCCTTTACGCTGGCAAAAAGTGTTGGAAATTATTTTGTTGGATAGTATTTAAGATTTTTTTATTAAATAAACGTTTGTTAGCAAAAAAAAATTGATTACTTTTCGGTTCCCCTAACACAAGCCATAAATCTATGCATATACTCGTTAAACTTGTCGCGATCTTGATTTTCTAATACTAGTAATTTCTAATCGCGTTATATAAATAATTTATTTATCTTATAATCCGAAAACATTCCGACGAGTAATACGTGAAACCGGTTAACATTATATGGGCGTTTAACATGCGTCGGCGTTCAAAGTGTTAAAACGAAATTAGGTCGCAGTTCATGCAATCACGTAATGCATTCGGTTGATCAACAATAAAATAAAATTCGCTCCATCATCAACAACTTACATAATGTTTGACATCCGACACGGTGCTCTTGTCCACGAAATTCTTCCTGTCAACTCTTTCGTCGACTTTGGCATCTTCGTATGTGACCACTTTGGTCTTCACTCCATTTTCAATGACGTATTTGATCACTTCCACTCTGTTTGTTGATCTTTCCACTTGGAAAGCCTTCTTGGTGACTTCGGTGGTGTTGCTTCTGAATTCTTGGGTCGTCGAACGAACGTCGGTCACGTCCCCAGTGATTCTATCGATCCTCGTATCGGTCGTTTTCGGCACTATGTCCTTTGGTTTTTTAGACGTGTCTTCTGGTTTTTTCTTATCATCGCCTGGTTTTAACGGCTCTTTCGGCTTATCTCCTTTGGTTTTGTCTCCAGGCTTTCTCGGCTCTTCCGGACCTTTAAACGATTCGTTGATAATGAACGTGGTGTTCATTTCATCGATCAGATTCGACGTCCTCACGTTTTTGACGTCCGTGAACTTGGTTATCATATCGTCGGTGAAATCTTTGACGACCTTGGTGCTCGGCTTATCGTCAGGTTTTTTCGGCGCGTCTTTGTTTATGTATGTTCTGACTCCGTTTTCTGTGACATAGTCCACCGGCTTAGAGGCTGTGGGCTTGATAACGTCGTCAGGGGCAATCTTATCTGGCCGCGTGTACTTTTCTTCGGGAAAATCTTCCAAATCTCGCGACGGTATCTTTTTGCCATCTTTTCTTATGTACGTTTTGATACCGTTCTCGATTACATAAGTCGCCGTCGACGAGAATGAATCGATCGACGCTGAATCGTCGATGTCGCTTAGTAGACGCGTTATTTTTTCAGGTTTTTTGCTATCGTCCGGTTTTTTAGGTTTGTCGTCTTTCGGTTTTTCAGGTTTGGTTAAATACGTCTTTATGCCGTTTTCCATGACATATTTCGGCGAAGATTCGTCGGGTTTTTTCGGCTGCTTCTCTTTTGGTGACGTTTCGTCCGGCTTTTTGGTGATAGGCTCTTTCGGCTCTTTACCTTTTTTGTCGTCAGGTTTTTTCGGTGATTTGTCGATAAGCGTTTTTACGCCGTGCTCGATGATATAAGACGTAGTTTCGTCGGAAGTCTTTTTAACGTCCGTTTCCTCGATTACTTTCTTATCTGTGGTTTTGGTTGGCGAATCGCGGAGTTTACCGGGTTTCGGAGAATCTTTTTCGGGGCTTGCTTTTGGAGTATCGGTCGGTTTTTGTTTATCCGTTGGTTTCTTTGGCGACTTTGTGGTTTTGTCGATTAATATTTTAATACCGTTTTCAATAACATACGATTCGGTTGATTCATGGATATTACTGATTTTTTCAGATCTATGATCTGTTACTGATGAAATTCTTTCGGTAACATCGGAAGTGTATGTTCCAGGTTTTGGAGATTTTTCATCCGGTTGTTTTGGAGATTTTTCATCCGGTTGCTTTGGAGATTTTTCATCTGGTTTATTTGGAGATAAAATTATTTTAGTTTCATCTATTCTGGTTCTTATACCATCTTCAATTACGTATTTTGTCGTGGATGTTCGACTATCTCTTGACGTTTCAAATGTTACGTCATCGGTTACGTATGACGATTTTTTATCAACGATCTTACTTGAATCGGGTAAATCTTTTTTAGGTTTTAAAGAATCAGGTGAATCTTTTTTAGGTTTTAAAGAATCTTGATCTGGTTTTGTCGGAGTTTTGACGATATATGTTTTTACCCCATTTTCAATGACGTATTTAGGTTTATCCGTTTCTTCGGGGCGCTTTTGAGGAATTGTACCTGGCGATTCTTTTTTTGGTTTTTCACCCGGTTGCATTGGAGAAAACGTTGTTGTGGTTTCATCCACCAATGTTCTGACGCCATCTTTGATTACGTATTTTTTCGTGGATGTTCGAGTATCGCTAGACGTTTCGAATGAAACATCATCCGTAACATATGAAGATTTTTTATCGACGATTTTACTTGTATCCGGAGAATCTTTTTTAGGTTTTTGAGATTCATCTTCGGGTTTTTTCGGAGTTATATATGTTCTGACACCGTGTTCAATGACGTATTTAGGCGTATCTTTTTCTTCTGGGCGCTTATGGCCACTTGTGTCTGGTGATTCTTTTCTTGGTTTTTCACCCGGTTGTTTTGGTGAAGAACTTGTTGTGGTCTCATCCACCAGTATTTTGACGCCGTCTCTAATTATGTATTTTTTCGTAGTGGTTTGAATATTGCTAGATGATTCAAAGCTATCAGTAGCGTATGAAGATTTTTTATCTACAATTCTGCTAGTATCGGTAGAATCTTCGGGTTTTTTCGTAGATTTTACGATGTAAGTTTTAACACCATTCTCAATGACATATTTAGGTGTATCTGTTTCATCTGGGCGCTTCTGAGGGCTTCTACTCTGTGATTCTTTTCCGGGTTTTTCGCCAGGTTGTTTTGGTGTAGAACTCGTTGTCGTCTCATCTACTAATATTTTGACGCCATCTCTAATTATGTATTTTCTTGTGGTTGTTCGAATATCGCTCGACGTTTCAGATGTGTCATCGGTGACGTATGAAGATTTTTTATCCACGATGCTTGAATCTGTTTTTTGCGGAGTTTTGACAATATATGTTTTGACACCGTTTTCAATGACATATTTTGGTTTTTCTGAATCATCGGGGCGCTTTCGCGGAGTTGGTGATTCTGGCGATTCTTTCTTCTGTTTCGGCGATTTCTCGTCCGGTTTTTTTGGAGAAGATGATTTAGTCGTTCTATCGATCAGAGTTTTTATGCCGTTTTCTATGACGTATTTTGCAGAAGTGTCTTCTCTTGTCGTGCTATCCCTTGTGACATCAGAGATATCGACGATTCTTCTTCTGGAATCTACATTGCTGTCGTCAAAATGTTCAGACGTCGTATTTCTTTCTTTGTTTATGAAAGTTTTTACGCCGTCGATGATGACATATTTTTCAGAAGACGTGTGATGATCAGAAAATTGTTCGAAGATTTTGTCATCTTTCGTGGTAGTGGATTTAGAATCGCTTACGAATGTCTTGCTGCTGGTATCAAATGTTCTTGAAGTACCATCTGGTGTATCCGTAATTTTCTTCGGAGATGTACCCTTTCTCTTGTCGATTAAAGTTTTAACACCGTTTTCAATTATGTATTCTTCGGTTGTCGTCTGATATTCAGATGATTTATCATCTCTGCTTGTTGAAATTGATTTCGAATCCGTTACATATTTCTTGTCTTCGACTTTCATTGTTTTATCGTCGATTTTCTTCGTCGCAGACTTCGTACTTTTGTCGATTAATATTTTAACTCCGTTCTCAATAACATATTGTTCAGACGATGTTTGATAATCGGAGATTGTTCCAGATGTTTTATCCGTTTTGCTGAATGAAGCTGATTTTTCATCGCTTACGAATTGTTTGCCTCCGACATCGACGACTTTTGTTGTGCTGTCCAACTTTTCAACAGTCTTCTTTGGCGAAGAGCTCTTTGTTCTGTCGATTAAAATCTTCACGCCGTTTTCAATCACATATTGTTCCGATGACGTTTGAAAGTCTGAAAATTTTTCGACGATTTTCTTATCCGAGCTCATCGAAATTGACTTTGCATCGCTGCTCACAAATCTTCTGTCGTCAATATTTGATTTATCAACAATATTTTTTGAAGTGGATCCCGTGTTTCTGTTGACCAAAGTTCTGACGCCGTTTTCAATCACGTATTGTTCAGACGACGTTTGATAATCTGAAATATTTTCAGACGTTCTATCGCTTTTCGATATTGAAGTGGATTTCGAATCGCTCACAAACTGTTTATCTCCAGTATCAACAATTCTCTTCGTGCTGTCCATCTTTTCAACGCTTCTTCTTGGAGATGAACTCTTGCTCTTATCGATCAGAATTTTTACTCCATTTTCAATCACGTATTCTTCAGTCGATACAACGTGATCTGAAAATTTCTTGACAGTTTTTTCATCACGGCTCGTTGAAACCGACGTCGAATCACTCGTGAATTTATCAGAAACGATTTTTTTAGTATCATCGATGGTTGTCTTAGATGGTGATGCTTTACTCTGTCGATGTACGTTCTGACGCCATTTTCAATCACATAAGTGGCTGTATCGGATGCGATATTTTCACTCCGTACTGTACTATCCTTTCTACTTGTTTCGCTGTTCAAAAAATCTTGAGTTTCTCTGACGATTTTTTGTGTCTTTATCACTTGTTGGATATTTGTTTATATATGTTCTGATGCCATTTTCTAAAACGTATTCGGCTTCATCGGTGCCGCGTCTAATGTCATCTTTAACTATGAACTTATCGCCGAGATCCTTTGAAGTTTGCGTATCTATTATTGTTTTAACGCCATCTTTGATCACGTAAGTAATGGTCGAGGTCGAAGATTGCGACGATTTTTCGACATTGCTGCTGGCAGAACTGTGCGTCCTACTTTTAGAATCCACCGTCAGCGTTTTATCGTCGACTTTGTTTATAGAGTTGTTGTCATCTTTGTTGATATACGTTTTGATACCGTTTTCAATAACATATTTAACATTGGCGTCTGGTTTGCTCGTGTCACTATCGGTATATTTAGATGATGTCACTTTGAAATCTTTATCGACGATTCTTTTGACACCGTTTTCAATGACATATGTTACGGTTGCCGTAAAGGTCGACGGTTCGCCTTCGATTGTTTCGACGCTCGACGTCGTTTTGTCTGATTTTTTCGAAGATGTTCCCGTGTTTATCATCGTCTTGATGCCGTTTTCGATAACGTATTTTACGCCAGCGTCTGTTTTCTTAGTATCCGCAGATTCTATTGCTTGATCTTTCGAATCGTATGTCACGGTGTTTGTCGAAGATATTAAATCTTGATCGTCCTTGAGGTGTTTGACACTCTCTGTCGAATAACCTTGTACGCGGGGTTTATCGCCTGGTTTTCCAGTATCGTAAGCCACCATGTCGTCGAAATCTTTTCTGGAATATTCCATTTGCGGCGCTTTTCCCGTCTCGTGATGACTCGAAGACTGTTCTTTGCTGCCGCTCGTCTGCGTGCTGCCCCATTCTCTTTTGTTGTCTTCAATAACACGCGCTTTGCCGTCAACTATTTCGACGGCGTATTTTTCTTCGGAAGATTTGCTGCTTCCAGTCACTGTTTGAGACGATGTGCTAAATTGCGATACGTTAGCGTCCGTTAAAATACTATCTTTAATTAATTGTCCCGATAAAACGTTCTTGGCGTCGATGATTGCCGGTTTGGATGCATTTTTCATGTCCGGTTGTGTTTTATATGTTATTCTTGAGTTGAGATCGGCAAGTTCTCCGGCGTCGTGATTCACTTCCTTCGTCGACGTCACAATTTTGCCGTCGATCGTTTTGATCTTCTGCGTGGAATCGCTCAGCGATTGGTCCATGAACGGTTTTTCGCCGGATTTACCCGAATCGTATATCATTTTGTCGTCGAACGTTTGTTTCTTGTAATCTTCTTGTGTTTTTATGCCGGTGCCGGATACGCTCGAGGAGGACTCTTGAGTGCCGGCCTCGTGTGCATTACCCCACTCTCTCGTGTTACTTTCTACGATGCGTTCTTTGCCATCGACGATTTCGATTACGTAATTGGTGCTAGACGATTTTTGCGATGAGGTGACGTTTTTCGCCGAGCTCTGATTCGACGAGGAGAAGCTGACGACGTCTGGACCGCCGGGTTTGATCAGCTGTTTTCCTTTGGCGTCCGTTGAAATATTCTTGATGTCGCTGTGACTTCTTTCCGAGTCCAAAAACGATTCGTTTGCAGTCGCATTCCTGGAGCTCGTCGCACTCGGGGCTATGAATGCCGTATTCATGCTCTGATCCGAGATGTTTTGGATGTCCGAATGCTCGAACGAGCTGCTGGATTCGTATTTGCTCTGCTGACTCGACGACGAAGCAAGAGCCGATGTCGAAACGAATGCACCTGTGTGGGTTTTGGTCATGTCGTCGATGACTTCATTATTCGTAATGGCCGTCGTCGAAATATCTGGAAACGACGGCGATTCTGTTATCAAATAATTCGGATGGCTGTTGTAGTGGTCCGATAGCGCAGAGGAGCTGGCCACGGATTGGTTGTCGGTGACGTCCACGATCATCAGCGGATCGTCCTCTTCGACTTTGACGTCGATGTATCTGATGGTCTTTCCCGAGGACGTCTTCGTCACCTTCTGTTGCGAGCTGCTCGTGGAAGACGATGTTTTGTGCGTGGTGGTGGAGGACGTCGACGACGTCTTCTCCGCCTTGGACGCGGAAGACGTGGTCTTGCCGGCGGAGGTGCCGGCCGGTTCCTTTTTACCCTTTATGGTCATCTTGGCTTCGTAATAAGGCACTTATGTTTACATTAAATTTCGTAAATAACAATATAAAAACGTGTAAATCGTCACTTTTATAAAATTTCACTAGACAAATGACTCGGAGTGCAATCACTGTATACTTTTAGGAATAATAAGGCACACTATCACATGGATCAGTCGTTCTCAAAGGTTCGTTCGCGATGCCCGGTCGCGGGCTGCCCGCCGCGAGTGCAGGGGCCAGCGGCCACCAGCAGAATGGACTAAGCGCCCGTGTCTCGCGAAGAATTCATCTCGCTCAGCAGGTACCACTGCTCGGCCAGCGCTTCTCAATCGTCAACAACACATCATTAAATTAATAAAATAATAACTCGGATTTTTGGGAATAATTTAATGTGCACATTTTCTTTGCTCTGAAATATGCAATTTTTTAAAGCAGTAATTCTTAAACTTCTTTAAAAAAGAAATGACGAATCCATTATATTGATTAACTGAACCGAAATCGAAAACCGTTATTTTATACCGAACAGCGGAACCGAACCGAAAAAACAGTCACATTTAATAATTGAATCCGTATAAAATAGGAATGGAATTATTTTTAGGAAAAAACTGTACTTGAGATCTCTAAAACTATCAAAAATACTTAGAATAACAAATGTAATCAATTGGTAATACGTCCGATGAAAAGCTAGACGACAAAGAATTTTTACCATTAGAGACACAATGATTCCCTATTTCAACAGACCTAAACATAGAACATCTATTATATAACTTAAATCATATACGTAGATTACATAAAAAAAACAACATTTAATTATTTTATTGTGACTCTCACAAAAGGAAGAATATACAGTTTTTTTACGTCAAATACACCCTTTTGCAAATCAAATATTAATAAAACTTAAAATAAAGTTGAACAATAATTTTTTTTTCATTATATATACTTTTTTTATCAGTTCCTTCAAAAACTGTATTCAGTGCCCCGAATTTACGTTTTTCCGCTAATTACGTTATTTTACCAGTTCCTTCAAAAACGTAAAAAACAGGTTTCAGTTTTTTATTACCCCGAATCTAACCCTGAATTTACGTTTTCCCACTAGTTACGTTTAAATTCATTTTTAAAAGGTTCAATTTGATTTGCAAAAAGTTGTACAGTCAGCCCTCCTATAGCGTTTCCTCTAAATCGCTGCTTTTTACAAAATTCCTTGTCAACCGAAGAGCATTGACCTTTATTTCGTTCGGCAATGTATTATAGATTTACGTAATATCTAAATTGACCCTATAAGTGTTAGAATTTTGTAGAAAACTGCGGTTTACAGGAAACGTTATAGGAGGATTGACTGTATTTGATTTGTAAAAAGTTGTATTTGATTTGCAAAAGGGTATTTGTATTTGACGTAAAAAACTGTAATATTCTAAATTATGGTAGAAAATATTTTTTTAATTCAAAATAAAACATTTAAAACATAATTATTCGAAGTTTAACCAAAACTAATCGCTATTTTCCCCGGAAACGTTTAGTTGTAAACGATCTTCAAAGCTATTTCTATGCAGAAAGATCTTGGATTTTTTGTTTTTCCAAACACCAAAAGTTTAATTTTGAGAGTTGCGTTAGCGCAAAGTTCCAAATCCATATTCTTCGGATTTTTATAAATATCTGAATTGGATAATCCCTACACAAATAATGAGTATATTGTATTAAAGTCAGCCCTTCTATAACGAACAAATCAGGACCACGTTATAGAAACCAAAAGCACTCTTTTAAATGACCGTGTTCTATTTTTCGTTAGTTCGCGCTTGTGTTATATTTTATTATCAACCAAAGGACATCGACTTTTTAAATATGTAAACTGCCGAACTTGTTATAGAAAACTGCGGTATATCAGGGAGCGTTATTAAGAGGGATTGGTGTATATTACATCATCATAAATAGATTATTTCAGAAAAATTAATGATTATTCATTATATTAATAAATTCAGCTTTAAATTCCATATTAATTGGCTTTATAAAAAAAATAGGTTGAAACCACTAGATTTTTAATATAATTTTAAACTATTTTCCCGCAAGATTTTCAGCAACTCAGCTTTATTTATATTTAAAACATTGACTGCTATTTCTCGCTATTATTAAACGCAACGATATATCGTCGTCCAACAGTCAAGGGAATAATTAAAAATAATATATAAAATCTTTCCGCAATTTATTCTAACTTTTGACTGCTGATCAACGATATATCGTTGTCATTTTATTCCAGCGTATAAAAAACATCTTCAGTTATTTTTTATCATACAAATTAAGATACTGTTGATTGATTAGTATAAATTTAAATATATATCCTTAACACCTTGACTGCCGAACAACGATATATCGTAGTTTTGTTGCATTACTAGAAAAATCATAATAAATTGTGGTAATTGTAATTCTTAACAATTGCTTGAGAATAATACGCGGTGTTATTTTAAGAATATTTAAAGTTTGCGGAATGTTATAATATGTTATTTTTTTTTTAATAAATATCGAGAGCCAAGAATTATATAGAACGACCACAAATAGATTAAAGAATGGTAATTTCCTGAAGTCAATAACATATTCGACTGATGAATCGCGGCTAAAATGACGCCAAACATTTGAGCATCGCTGGGAATTTGCAGTGTTTATACGGCCCATATGAAAAAATAACCCGTCGACGTCCGTTCAACTCTTATCGCCGCAATTTTCATTTGTTGAAATGGCGCACAAATAAATATTTCAAAATTCAATATTTACATAAGATCGCATATATTTTTATGCACGTTCGTAAATAGCCGAAGACGTTATATTCGCGATTCGCTAATTCTGCACAATTTTTACATCCGCTATTATTAGCCGAGTGCCATTATATTTGTGCGTATTATGATTCAAACTTTTTGGCAGACGCCCGCGGAATAGTGGAGAGAATCGCTATTAGCGGGTCCAAATCATTGACGATTGCGTGAGTGCTTTTTAAAATTGGTCCGTTAAATTTCATTAGGCGTCCAATTTTAAATGTACAGTCAGTCCTCGACTTACGCGATTTCGGACTTAAACGATTTTTAAAAAACGCGAAAATTTCAAAAGCAGTGAAAAATATTGCATGTTTTACTTTAACACTCAAGCACCCGCTGTTTTCAGGCGAAACTTACACCTAAACCCGC
>JAGXCT010034882.1:0-24871 GCA_022495035.1 Philopotamus ludificatus
TAAGCATGTAATTTTATTTGAATAAACGTTAAAAAAAAATATTTCGCATGGAACGTATTATCGTGTTCTATATTGATTTATATGAGATAATTAGTTTCGCATAACGAGTGTTTCACACAACGAGCAATATTCTGGAATGAATTATGTTCGTTGTGAGAGGTTCCACTGTATTTATTCATAGAATAATCCTTATTGATGAAAAATTCATAAATGCCTTGACCATCAATGCTTATGTTCTATTTTTCATTAAAAATAGACGGTTCGTATTCGCATTGGAAACAAAGCTATTCGACAATAATCAATATTTATAAAATTATCACTTTTCTCAAAATTCTTTGTATTCGGTAAAACTAAACTTATGATTCTGTGCCAAACTTCACTCAATTTTGAAACTGAAATTTATGGCTTGACTGTACTAAGGTAAATTTATTTTTATCTAGTCTTAATTTTTTGGTGAAAATGAATTAATGGGGCAAAATAAATTATTTCAAACAAACAATATTTTAACTTAATTTATTTTCCGTTTACTATAATATACATACAGCTATATACAATATAAACATGTTTACCACAATATTTATGAATCATATATTATCAACTTTCCTCAGAAATTTAGGAAAAAATTAGTTATTTAATTTTAATTGACTATGTATGTGCTCGGATAACTTACAATACAAATATGACTGAATAACAATACAATATTAACATTATTATTATGGTAAAAATTAACATAATTAATATTATAGATAAACTATATATTGAAAATGTTTTAACAAAATTAATTAATAGATTAATAGAAATACATAATTTTTGTTATTTTGTTGTAAACCTTTATGTAAAAAGTTAATCATAAAAATATACGAACAATTTTATTTATTGTCTTTCACAGCAAAAAAATATATAGCCTAGAAATTGCACATTAAATCTATAAAAAAAATATATAATTACGTACATGTATACAAATGACGTATTGGGGGTATATAGATTGGCATATTTAAAAAAAATATATGTAGGATCTTTTTAAATCGTAATTGATTAGTGTTATTTGCAAGTTATTAATTTAATCTCACAATATCCAAAACCAAGTCATTATCGGCAAGTCTTCCTTTTTATATAAAGGCAAGAATATGTGGTAATACAAAATAATAACAATAATGTTTAGAAACATATTTTAAAATAACGTTTTAGCATTGACGATATGAACAAATTTAATTTATTAAAATTTACAGATGGAAAGCTATATTAAAATTAAGTATATCGGCAAGTGTACTCATAATAATATAAAATCCATTGTATAAAAATATATTATAATTATATATATATATATAAAAAAAATAAAGCACCATTTTAATTTATTCATATTTTTGATTCAATAATCGTGTAAAGTGTGATAGCACCTCGTTAAACTAAATTAAATTGTAAAGCAGATTTAATATTTTTCTACATAAAACAATATTAAATCCGGTGAGGAAAATAATCATTAAAATGGCAACATGGAATAGTATACTATGTATCAATTTTTCCATTTATACTTTTTAAACATTTAGAATTGATCAAACAATTTTTTGAAATAAACCTGACATCTGCAAACATTAACCAATTCATGAGCGAATTATTTTTGCAAAAAACGTTCCAAAAAAATGTATTTTTTGTTGTTTTTAATGTAAATCATATACAGTGGAACCTCTCATAACGAGTAATTCGCATAACCAGCAAAAAAAAAGTGAAAAAATTTCTCCCTTAACGTGCGACATTTCGCATAACGAGTAACGCAGAAAGGGGAAGTCACAAACGTATGACGCCTTGTGTGTGTTGGATCGTATTTCACAGCAAGAAGTTATGAAGGAGAGTTTGGAGGAAGAGGAAGTAGCAAAGAAACAATCTTCTGACGCAATAAGAGAAATGCTGAAAGCATGGGAAACTGTTTCATCGTACATTGAGAAGCATCCTCCTAATAAGGAGGTGGCTATGCGTGCTACAAACATATTCAATGATAACGCTGTGTCACATTTTCACCAAATTTTAAAGAGTCGGCTAAAACCAATGTCTCTAGACAGCTTTCTAGTAAAACATAATTAATTATTTGTAATAAATTTATAAATAATAAGCTAGTTTCGATTTTTAAAAATGTTTTTATCAAGGTTGTTTACGATCACGATCTTTAACAATTTATAAGCATGTCATTTTATTTGAATAAACGTTAAAAAAAAATATATCGCATGGAACGCATTATCGTGTTTTATATTGATTTATATGAGAAAATTTAGTTTCGCATAACGAGTGTTTCACACAACGAGCAAGATTCTGAAACGAATTATGCACATTATGAGAGGTTCCACTGTAATTAAATTAAAAACATAAAAAAAAAAATTATCCCTTTTCGATTAATTTTTTGCACTTTTACGCAAAAAAATTGTATTGCATGTAAAATCGTAAAATGCATTGGAAATCTATTATTAGGCTATAGCAAAGTAAAGATGCAATTGGAACAAAATAAGCTAGAGAGTGATCCTTTCTTAATTGACGAGAAGATACAATAATAAAACTGTATTTATTTAATCGCGCATCTGACTTCATACGAATACGCGTGAGCGCGGAAATCGGACCGCTTCTGCTTGACGCGTATTGGCGTCAACGCTCATGAAGTGGTTAATATCCACAAATTTCGTATTTTTTTTTGCATAACTATACATATAGGTAACCTAACCACGATAGGAATTTCATTGAATTTTAGGCATTTTTAAGCGCAATTAAATAGAAAACAATCTGCAATATTGAATTAACGTAATTCTGTATGTAAATAATAATTAAACAAATCAATTTTCTAATATTAATAAACGTATATATTATATAAAAAATATATATAAATTAAAACATGTAAATTTGATTTAAAAATCTTTCGAAATCGTAAATTACTTATTTCAACATAACAGTAAAGGATTATAAATATTAATGAAAAAAAATATCATTTCTATAATAAGAATTTAACGCAAACTAGTAATCGAAACACGCAAACGGTACATGAGAATTCATATGAGTTATCCTAGTCAAAACGGTTCAAGATTAGAATTATTTTTATAAATAATCAGAGGTTAATAGTACATTATGGTATATTACGATAAGTGTGACGGTTATTTAAAAATCGTTGTCCCATCCGGATAGATCGTCGGGCGGAGGACCATCGGTTACCGGAGGGTATTCATCAAAGTTCTGTGTATCAGACGGAGACGAGACAATCGGTAGAATCGGCGGTGGCAACGTTCTCTGCGACAAACCTTCCCAATTGAAACCGTCGAACCATCTAAAAAAAATAATTGTTCTTATCCGATATCAACAAAAGAAAATAAAAATATAAAACATACTTATGTTTTTGTATTTCAGAAATTCCGCCCTTCTGATAGCCCAGTCTTTCCGCTGGGTTGTCTCTACACAATTTTTTAATAAGTGCAGTGGCGTTCCTAGTGATGTTACGCGGAAATTCGACAGCATCTATGCCACGTAAAATAATATTGTATGTTCGCATAGGATCGCTGCCCGTAAACGGAGGAGTTCCGGTCAAGAGTTCGAACATCAAAACACCTACAATTCGATTGATAATCAATTACAATATTCTATTAAATATATCATTATGCTAATTTATCGAAAGTAACGAACCTAGCGACCAATAATCGGCGCTAATGTCGTGTCCTCTATTTAATATAACTTCGGGAGCAACGTATTCGGGTGTTCCGCAGAATGTCCATGTTTTTCTACCGGGAATGAGTTTCTTGGCGAATCCAAAATCTACTAATTTTACATAACCGTGGCAATCTAACAATAAGTTTTCTGGTTTCAGATCTCTAAATAATTATAAATTAAAATGATCGTTAATAATTACGTACGTGTTAGTAAGTAAATAAAAATAAATATATATTTAATTATACCTATAAATTATATTTCTAGAATGTAAATAATGGAAGGCTTCGACGACGCATGCTGTATAAAATCTAGTAGTAGAATCATCAAAATGACCTTAAAACGATGAAAATTATATATTAATCATGTTCGAAATTAAACTAATAATAAAACATCTTAAAATTCTACCTTTATCTCTGAGAATGGTCCATAATTCTCCACCGAGACAACTCTCCATCAACATATAAAGGTACTTTCGATCTTTAAATGTCTTAAATAATTTAACAATAAATTCGCAATTGGCCTCGCCCATGATTTGTTTTTCGCTCATTATGTGCTGTTGCTGCCTCGTCTCGACAATTTGAGCCTTTTGCATTTGTTTTAATGCGAAGGAACGAGACGTGTCGCCTTGCACCTGGACAAGTTCGACTCGACCGAAGCCGCCAACACCCAATGTGGCAATGATTCGGAGATCTGACAATCGGAGAGCTGCAAACTCTTCGTTCAACCTAAATCATGCAATAAAAAAATTAATAACAAACTCAATAATAGCACGTCCTTCAATTAACACTAAAATAAATAATTGCAAATTAATTCAAACTTACCGAAATAATCCTTTTTCAATTAAAAATGGATTGCATTCAAATAATAAAAATTTAATATACAATATAAATATTATATCAGTTAAATAAATAAATCGTACCGTCGTCGTGAATCTCCTTCGTCTTTGTATTTTGTTCTAATTTCATCTAAGCTGGATATCAATTGATTAAACGTTTCTCTATCGATGACGAGACAAGTTACACCTTCCGGCGAGTCGCAGATGATGTTCGCCGTTCTTAAATCATCGCTGAAAATACATATAACATATGATTAATAACACAACAATATCACTGATGCTTAATTGAATTATTTTTCGAGAAAAATATATAAGAAAAACAAATGAATGTATAAAAAAATAATACCCCTGCAACGCCTTCTCGCCGAAGAAATCTCCCTTTTCCAATACCCTGATGAATTTTTCTTCAGTCGTATTCGGTTGTTTCATGGTAACTTTCACCTGAAATAAAAACGTTATATAACAAACATATTTACCGTTTATCTTTTTTTGTTTACATATTTAAATATATACGGTAGCATTCAAAATTGACTGTTACGTTGTAATTTTTTGCAACAAACAGTTATATGATAGAATTTATATAAGCGATGTCTTAAATTATAATTGATGTAATATAGGAACGGAACGAGTGTGCATAGCATCCACCACATATTAGACGTGGAGAAAAAATGAATGAATTTTGACGAAGACGGTTACTCTCCGAGATGATAATAAACACATGTCGTATCTGTGTCAGATGAATAGTAACGAAAAATTATTTCCGCATTACATAACGATCCATTATATATTTTTTTTCATTCAAGGCATGATGATTTCAATAAAAAAAATAACTGAGTTAATTTAGTGACATCTATTATTAAATGAAAATTTTATTAAAAATCCGGGTGTGTATCCTGGATTAATATTTTTTTTTATTAACACTCAAGGACCCGGTCCCGCGTTAGTGCGGAAATTTTCGTAAACGTAAACACCCGCTCCCGCACTAACGCGGGTTCACACGAAACGTGCTATCTAATGCGCTACAAAAGGCTTTCTTTTGAAGTTTTACGACTGGACACAGTTTCATTCATTGCTCTGCATGCCCTTTGTAAAATATATGACATATGTATTTATTTATGGTTGAAAACTGTCCTTGAAATAATAGATTATTTGGAAAACTTTCCAGTACTTACACATCGACTGTAACGAATTTAGGTTTTTGTTTATCCATTCAACAAAATAACTTTTTTGGAATATTTATGTGGTACAACCCGTCACATCCTTTATTACAAAGCTAAAATTACCTACATACTACATAAAGATATCTATTTGTTTTTTATCGTCTAAAATACAATAAATCATCATTTTCACAGCTCGAAAATTTCATTTCTTATCTAAATATTCTAATAATCGAATAAAGGTATACTATACGTATAAAACTTCTTTTTTGACCAAATTATCTCCAATAGGAAAAAGGTTATTAAGCATTTTTTACAGGAGCCGCGCAAAATCGCAAGATCGATAAAAAGATGCGGGTTTAGGTGTAAGTTTTAAGTTAATTATATAAATCGATTGGCCATTTTAATTAAGAATAATTAATTCGAATACAAATACATTCCTGAATTCGATCAAAGGGTTAAGTCGAGCGTTGGTCGACACGCTATCTGTTTCTCACGGCCCGTTTTCTTGAATGCAAAAAGAACAATAATGATACACTTCACATTGAGATTGATCAAGTCGAGTTAATCGCGGGTCGATCGACATGAGAAGGCGTTTAACACTTTCATTTGCATTCGAAAAAATCTTAATAACAATCGTTGACGAGTGTCACACTTTTGTATGTACAAATTGTGACAGCTACTGTCACATTTTGTTATAACAACAGACATCTGGTGTCTGTTGGCAATCCCCATTGAATGTATGTACATAAAATCTGAATTTAGATTGGTTAGCCGTGTTTTATTTCGTTTTATAAACAGTTTTCAGGATGGTTAGAATTCTTCAAAGCAATGCAATGCACAACCAAAGTCAGAGGACGATGATCTTTTATCCGACATAAACTTTAACGACAGAACTAACATTCAGCTTTCAGCGAAAACGTGTCAGAATTGGCATAACTAGCTACGATCGCATCGTTTGATATACAGTTAGTATACAGAAACTTAGGAGACAAGTGTGATCACTATTGTTGTCGTGGGAACCTGCGATTTTATACGAAAACGGTTATGATTTTGGATTCCAAATTACGGTGAAATAATCTTCGTATTTCTTTTTTGTAAAAAAAATACTAAGCATTGTATCGGTCCAATAAAGGATAATTGAAAAATATTCGATTATGGCGAAAAAGTCTTACATGTGCTCGGTGAATTTTTACTTGTGAAAAAATGTGAGAAGAATCTTCGGCAAAAATAACAACGTTATGATTCCTCAACCTCAGGATTTTACGACATACGCGAATTCTTCTTGAAGGTGAAAAAAAGACACGAAAAGAAGATGTTTCGCCAATATTAGGGTGAAAAAGGGCATAATTGCTGAAAGAGCTAAAAGTCATACCGTAAATTGCGTTTCAGAAGTGCTTCGAAAGCAGGGAAACGCAAAAATGTAAGATGTATCTGATGAGGACTACTTTAAACGGAACACAATTATTAATAACACTTTACCGACCTACGTTTTTACGCTAAATCGTTTCAATTTTATTTATCTGGACCTTTTTTGTAAAAAAATGAGTAAACTAAAAATAATTATAGTTAAATAGGTCGATATTTAGGATAATTCTACTAATCAATATGACGCACATGTTCCGCCGAAGACTCAGTACACGCCACCGGTAGACTCACACGTTTCATTCGCACATGGCACATCGTACCGGATGCGAGCGAAAAAAAATATCGCCCCCGCGGAGAAACGATTATTGTTTTTATTTTACAATTGCGGACAATACACGTTAATGATTATTTATAATATTTATACTAATACAAAAAGTGTGTGACATGTAGAATTTATATTAAAGATTTATTCAATTAATAAATAAAACACTTTCGGTGTTTTAATTAAGTCGTAGCAAGTTTTTTTTTTAAGTATACAATTTAATTCCACGCACGATGATTTAATTTAATCAACGAATTAAATAACGTTTTTAAAATAGTTACCATTGATAACCGAAGAAAGTTTTCAATGACAGTTTAATTTCACGGCATATTGATTTCCCGTATAATTACCTGTCCTTTGGATATGATGAAGAATGTATCGCCCCTGGCACCTTGCCTGATGATATAATCGCCCTGTTGATAGTAAGTCTCTTCGAGTACATCCGAGATCTTGATGAGCGTATCTTCAGGAAGGTTCTTGAATATGGGCACGCTGAAATATAAAAAAAAAAGAAATTTAAATTGATTATTACAACACAATAGATGATTTATAAGCAATTTCGGTGCATTATCGAAGAATGATTGTAATTTTTCGCTTTCTGCGGCCGATCATCATCATCATTAGCCAAGGTACATTGTCTTATTATCGGATATTCAGATGAAAGTAACAAAAATATTTGATGATACTTTCTAATTCGACGGTGCATAAAATATCAGTAATTGAATTACGAAGTAAAATAACAAAAATAACGACACCATAATGCTGCACTCGAAACGGACAAAATAATTACGAAATCGAACAAGTATTAAGAGATGCATTAATTAAAAGCAACAACCGGCGAGTGAAAGTTTTTTAAGGTTATGTACTGTGGATATTCATCGTGACGTCACGTACACATATGAAAAATTATATTGTTTATAAACAGGCGTATGACTTTTTAAACTTAATTTCTATTCATCGTATCAAAAGCATATTTGGACAGCTGTATGAATGGTCGTCGAGTGGAACAAATGATTGTTTTTGTATTCGGAAAGAATTAATGAGGAAACATTTGAGCGTGACGGTGATCATACACAGATGTTGCAGAGACGTAATGTCAATGTTTGGATATCAATCACAACATGCCAGCTTGCACTGCTGAAGACCGGAGAGCAAACAGTTGTTAACTGAACGAATACGTTCAAAACGAATATATAATAAATTATACAATACGGTTTTTGGATATGTTTTCTTTTTCGCTTTTACAATAAAACTCAAATATTCATCTCAATTTGTTCCAACAATCAAGATAAATATTCAGTTAAAGGGATATTATATTGCTTTTTAACTACAATTAGATAATTTAAATACAACTAAAATCACATTGGTCTCTAATTGTTTAAATAATATAATTATACGTCATTGAATTACTACATCCATAATTTTGGACATATGACAATGGAATATTTCGTCAATCTCCAGATTTTTAAGCAATGGTTTTAATTATGTTTTTTATATATGAATAAAAATACGTGAAAAAATATTATTCTTTAAAACTGAAATTATTAAATTAACTTTTATATATTTTTCTATATAACCCCTTTGCTTTTTAATACACATTGTCAATCTGTCAATAGGCTTTCGTATTTCCTCATTAAAAAATGCCTTATTCCGAGCTGCCAATCACAGACGCTAAGCCATCTTTGCACCGTCATCGGAAATTAATCTTCATCCTTGTAACCATTCTTTCAAATGAGAAAGAAAGTCAAATATAATGAAATAAGATTAAACTCAAAATTAAGTTTCTGCAATTGACACATCACGAAGAGAAGAAAAAAACCTGGAAAAGCTAATGATAATCAGAATCGTAGAAAAAAGCCAAGAGAAAGACGACCAAATTAGTCTGTAATATTTTCGTAGGAGGTCTTCGGATTGATATAAGGGAGAATTGGAGAAGAATTGTCCAAATGAAAAGTCGTCTTGGTCAGACTCCTTGGTCAGACAATGAAGAAAAAATATCCCATCGCTGGAAACACAAAAACAATATTCTAAAATTACGATAGAAATTGCTTCCTTCAATTAAGAATATATTTCGATAAAAAATCACGCATGATGGATAAATAATCAAGATCATTACTTTTCAGATTATCTGTTCATGAATTCAATGCAAATTAAAAAAAAAATATTAAGACGCTCACGTCCAAAGAACCTATCACAATAATGTGACAAAACGCATCTAGAACCCACAGTATGAATCTGGTGATTAGAAAAACTAAAAAACCATATAATTTAAAGGAACAGAAATAAGAAATCTTCCAGTTAATTATAACAGTCGGAAAGGGGACGGATATAATTATCTTTGAAGATTGATTTAAAACTAAATGGATTCCAGAAGAGAGATTTTAAGTAAGAGATTGCTACAAAGAATATGACGACTTGATTAAATTCTGAAAAATTACGATAATGGATCCGATACACGGAGTAACTCGATCTTGATACAAAATAGTCAGTAAAACTCGTTAAATCGTAGAAAATTTACCAGATAATGTAAGATTTATTTTATTCCAACGTGCCTGAGACGAGCGAAATGTCGCTTAACATGTTGCGGTCCGGAAACTCGAAAACGCGTCCTTGTGGGCCAACGTAGAAGTACGGGGGACGCGTTTTCGAGTCCTCGTTGGCGCTGATTTAAACCTTTGAGAAGTTTTGAACTATTATTTTTTTTATATAGAGATAACCTTTCTGAACACAACAAAAAAAATATTGACGTAACTTAAATGGTATCAGAGTTACATCGATTTAACTGAAGTACTTAACTTTTGCCATTTTTTTCACGAAATTCGCCCGGCCCAACGCAAAACTCAGCGCGGAACCCAGCGGACCGGAATGTGTTAAGAAAACATAGAATTATGGATAGAATGCGTATGATTAATGCGTATATTATTTCTAATCTCAGCTAACCAAGAGGTAAAGAGAATACCGATGCAAGTTTAGAGGAAATTTTCAATCATTTTAGTAATAACATGACACTGATTTCTCTTGACACATCATTAGGGTACAACGACATATGGGGATTCGAATATAAGGATATAATACCTCATCGGAAAATTTGAAGTGATATTGGAAAAACGATAAAAGATTGTTACAAGCCAAACAAAATCACAAATTTTCTTAATTAAAAGCGTAAAAATAAAATTACACATTAGACAGAATGTATTATCCGTACGGCCCAGAGTTAGTCCGGTTATAATCGGGATGAAAGGAGTATACTGTTCGAAAAATTAATTAAACCTTATTTCAAATGCATTCTTCAAGGGAGATAAGTAAAATGCATATTACAATTAAAAAACAGTATTTCTTTATTAGCTACTCAATTATTTTTTTCCAAATTTAGCTACATCGTAATCCGGTCAAATACCACAAGACAGACCGTACTGTTTCAATGCGAGTAACGGCCACACACTGCACTGCATTACAATAATGGGGTATCTGAATTTATAACAGTGTAAGACAATTGCGTCTGAATACGCTATTAGCGTTGTTAATGCCTCGCCATCTCGTCGAAACATCGTTCCACGCATGTTATTAAATATCACCGTCCTACAGAGCGGAAATTAATAGTACAAAATGGAATAACATCGAGATGCTGGCATCGTCGAGGCGGAAGAAAGTTGTCGTCGAATGAGGAAGAACATTTTTTTGCGTAGATTTCTATTGCGTCATTTGATTGAGACGGGCGAGGGCATATTTTTCATGTATGGTACACATTTCCGCCGGTCGAGAACCCTGAATTCTTAACAGTAACCGTTGCGTAAAGAGTCCTTGATTTTAAATACACGAATGGAAACAAACATCTAAATGACGAATGTTACGTAAAGTTTTCTAATATTATACATAAAGGCAGTCGGTCACGTTTCAAAGCGACTCCGTTTAAAATATAGCCTTATGCAACCGACAATTATTGAAAAACCACAATTCATTCCATCATGTGCTATATTCAATCCGAATCATCACCGAGTCACGGATTCTGACTCTTGAAAATGGTGAAAGTTAAAATAAATTGTCAGTGTTTACCTCTTAATCGAATTATATGAATTATTCTCATCATTTGTGCAGTTAAATAAAAACTGTTTCCACAATGCATTGAAGCCGATAAGTGGTTCAATGCATTGTTGCAATGAATAATCAACGGTACTATCGAATATAAAAGCGCCATAGTCGATAAAATCAAAGTAGACTCATTGATATATTCTATTAAAGAAATGCAATTGCGTCTTCCTGTCTCGTTAGTAGAAATAAATAACCTCTGCTGACTTATAGTGAGGTGTCTAATTTTTCCATTTTTCAATTTCATTTCCTATTAGAAAAATAAATGATAAGGTCGCATGCGATACAAAAAAATTAAAATTTATTTGACGTCGATTGAAATCTTAATATTATACTAATTGCAGTGTGTGTGTATATTTTTTTAGTGTGAGAACAGGAAATGATAACCGGATAGTATCTAGTATTAATTATTATCTCAGAGAATGATTGAACGTTGACTAAAAAATCGAATTGATTTATAAATAGAATCTATTTACGGTTCGATAAAAAAATATAGAGATTTTTTTAATTTCGGATACTGTACCATAACATAACTTGCCATTTTTTAGCCATATTAGATGATTACTTTACTTTAAAGTACCCGTCATAGTTTGGAGGTAATTAGAATTAAATTATGATTAAAGTTAATTGCCAATAAGCGCAGATAGTATTCAGATGGGTGACCATTCTGATACTTCTGAGAGACGCTGATCAACAGAGGGGTGGGATGAAGGCTGACAAAAAAATAATTGTCAAAAATATAAGCTGGGAAGCGGACAGCAGCGCTCTTCAGTATAAAAAAAATCACTGTGGTGCAGAAGGCAACGGAAAACCACTGCACTATATATTCCCATGAAAACCATTTCCATGGTCCTCCATAAGGGGAATCATCACATGGGTCACGATCCTCAGAAATGAGGGAAAGTGGATTAATATCTTATATAAAAAATAAAAAAATAAATAATAATAATTATATAATAATATTTAATCGCTTCACGACTCAAAAAAAAAGATGCTTACTTTAGTGTTATCTGCTGAAAAAATGATGGGCGAATTTTTACTTGGAAAGCTTAGAAAATGTTATGAGCCTCAGTATTCGTTGGATATGTACTCCTGTGGCTTCTTTATATTCCCAGAGATAAATAAAAAATTAAAGGACAACATTTTACAACAAAAGAGCCTTACAAAAAATGAGCATTCAAGAAGTCCTTTGAAAATTATCAGAAAAGCACTGTCACACTTGTAAAGATGAATACATTAATATTTTTATTTGAGAAGAATAAAAATTCCAGATTGCACGACTATGGGAAAAAAATTATCTATCATGGTGACGTTGAATGATTTGTTTTGGATTACTTTTCATTGATGGTATTAATATTATTGATAAATAGATGGGTATGGGAATCTAATACGCCTTTCGAAAACGAAAAATATCAAGTTCGTGTCTAATCCGAAGACCCATATTACCGGGTCCAAGGTCACAGACACAAATTAGAAATTTGGCGATTACGAAACAAACGAGCCGAGAGAAATCAATGCACAGTTTCAGCAAAAAAGTGGAATATTGGCACGGCTAAGTCGACGAATGACGTGACTTTATAAAAATTGCAAACTAATACGAAACGTGTCCGAATAATAATTAATCGAGTTGCAAATTGACGCGTCGAATTCGAGCCGAAACTGATAAAATTAATTAAACCGGCAACGGCACAATGCGCAATTCCTTCCACGGCTCCAAGAAAATGAAGACCGATTCTTGGTGCGCGTTGAATGGGTCATCATTATGAGCAAACTGCCCATTGTGCTGTTGTACAACGGAAAATAGGGATCGTCATCCCGGCATAATGTCTGGTGAACTCGATTCTGTAAAGGGTTAATTTACAAACAGGATTCCGACGAACAAAGCGCGTCGATAAATTGTACAATATTGCCATATCCATCTCGCATACATCGCGGATGGCATTTAAAAATATCGCGTTATCGGCGATGAGTCACGGTATCATAGAAACGTTCGCCACATGAAAACGGTTTAATGTCATAAACCTCAGAATTAATTTACAGACGCACAATAAAATGTCTAAATAAAAAAAATGCTCATGAATATTTAGTATAGAGAGGAGCGATCTCGACGTATTTTGTGTCTATTTAGAACGTGAATGCCAGACACCTGTCACATGCGTTCATCAGCTGACAAAAGAGATTCCATTTGACAAGGTCACACCATTGTACCGTGACCGTGAACCGGAGCCGACCCAAAACGGGCCCAGTATAAAATTCAAAAACACATAACGGCATTAGACACGGAAACGAGTACAAATTGTCGATTGTATCGGAATCGAATCGCGAAAATCGGTTACGGTGCCGGAATCGCAATCGATACAACGCCGCAGATCGATTGCTCCAAGTGCACAGATTCGAATCGAAGCTGCTGTAACCGTAACGCGCGTTACTTCCGATGTTGATACGCGTAATTGAATGCAAATGAAGCGTAATGGACCACGATTTATTTTTTGAGTCACGAGAGCGCTGCCAATTCAAAATTATACGGCGATCTTTATGATATTTGCAATTTGTTACGCAAATTACATAAAATGATGTGTGTTTAATGTTTTAAAATTTCTAGAGCAATGTTCGATTGCAGCGATCTCGACAGTACTGCTCTAGCATATCAATGCTAGAACCATCACAACCGCAACTTGATCCTTAGAAAAAACAGGAATTTACATAATAAGGTCACAGATTTAGGATTAAACTCGCGTATTTCGCTTTGTCGTTGAAATGGCTTAAATTATTCATCCATCCTCCACAAAATAGTTATTTAAGATTAAACCTAAAATTTAATTTAAAGAAAGAACCTAGAAATATTAAAACAATCACTAAACATGTATCACAACTCTTTCACTCTGTATAATGAAAAATATAATGAGTTACTCTCATTATATTTTTTTTACAAATTTAATAAAAGATTTTTTTGGGAAACGTTATACGTTTTCGCTTTTACACGGTTTTTAAAAAAAAAGTTGAAAATAATAAATAATAATAATTTTATTTGTTCGTGCGCCCACTGTAGGTATGCATTCCACTGTAAGGTGTACTTTCCATGGAGTGTGCATTCAACTATGGGTATTGCATTCCACTGTAGGTATGCATTCCACTGTAAATTAATGCATTCCACTGTAGGTATCTCTTCCGCCATTCGGCGTTCATCATGACTTGAAAATGGAGAAAGAGTAATAGATGTTGCTAGATTATATAGCATAAATGAAGCTACAATAAGAACCATTAAAAAAAATAAAAACTTAATTAGAAAGAGTGTAGCAGCTAACACTACGAATACGAGCACAACTAAAGCATTGCGGATTTACGAAAAAATTAACGAGAAGTTACTATCCTCTTCTTTATCTGAAAAAAAGCAGGCTTTCACAGCAAGTCATGCTTGGTTCGAAAGATTCAAATCAAGATACTCTCTACATAAGTGAACTGGCATCGGCGATATAGATGCAGCACAAGATATCAACAAAATTTGCTTTGAAATTTTTGCCATCAATTCATATATACTCCTAATCGGGTTTCAATGCTTTGATGAGTAACCCGGAGTTATTTTGGAAAAAAAAGGTTTAATTAATAAAAGAATATAATTTTATTTTAAAGAATAATTTTGTGTTATTTATGTATTTTAAAAAACAATCAAATTATGCGTTTTTTGTGTACTTTTCGTTTTACATTGAAAAATATCCAATTTCGATTTACACGTTTTTCTCAGGAACCTATCTACCGTGTAAATCGAGGGATATGTGTATTAAAATTGTAATAGTATTATTGGCAAAATAATCTTAATAAAACTATAAAATATTTTTTTTTTTTTGGGCGGGGGGCATTAATTCTTTCAGATTTAGGGGGCCGTGACATGAAAGTAATTGGGAAGCACTGTAATAGAAGATAAAAAACCATCTGTAAAATATGTTTTTTAACTTGATATGATATCAACGTTGAAATAATAAAATTCTAAATTCTTGGAAGTTTAAAATGTAATGCTGAAATTGAAATTTGATCCATTCCATAATACTACAATGTTACTGAAAATATGCTATGTCAAGTTTTTAGCACTTCCTTTGATGATAAGCAGTATGTAATTATAGATCGGAGGCCATAATTAGGCTTACAAGGTTCTGCGTATTGCATATAATTGATTTTACCTATGCCAGTTTTTAATTGAGATTCATATTGGGCATTTTTCTATTTCACTTCTCATGATCATTTAATATCATGAAATTCGTGTTGCCCGAACTAACAAAAAGTTTACGATGCCATTTAATGTTAAAATAATCTTTGATAACATCATAATGAAAATAAACTCAATAATAGGGATAAAAAGATATTTAAAATAATTAGGTAAGAATAAATATTTTAATACCCTCATATAACGTATTTTTTGTCAATTAAACTGAGCCATTTGAGCTTAAATATAAATGCACAGCGATTTGATCATAAAAAATGCGGAAAACGATTATTATCTGACGTTGCAATTATGTTTTATCTAAATATTATCATCAAGAATTATGCAAATTAAGTCCATAACCAAACTCTCTTTGAAAATTAAACATAAATAAAAGTCATTATTCAATAAAATTACATATTAATTCTTTTATGTAAATTTTCTTTAAATTAATAATATTAGCATAAATTTGAAATATATGTGACGAATTAATTTCAATAAATATTTTTTAATATCTTGCGATGAAATATTACAGCAGTTAATGTCAATGAAACGGTCAAGATGAAGCTGTAGCGATGGTTATTCATCGCGGCCACTAATGATGGCGATGAATAGTTTTTTTATAAGTGGTGAGTACACACCAAATAATTTTATTATAATTTTAACATTTTTATATTCAAAGGGGGTATTCATTTCTGTTCACGTTTATTTATAAGTAGTTTAAAATTCTCCGATGATGAAGATATCTTATACATATCCTATATACGACCTATCCATTAGCCGATAATAATGTGTCGGTTTATGGCTGTACTCGCATGAAATACGACTCTGTGCATTGCACAATTTGCATTTATAAATTCCTTTAAATGTTTTATGCATTCTCCATTAGCTTCGCAATCTCTGACTGTTGAATATGATTGAATTGAATCGCAATCAACGGATAATTTTTCATCAAAGAGTAACTGAAGACTGACCTTTTGAGGAAGTCGGTATATTCGGCCTGCCTGATGAGACCGGTCCTCATCATGATGGTCTGGAAGCATTGCCGTTCGATGGCCCAGAGTCTGCAATCGGTGGCCGCCTTGATGGTGGCGGTCCTCTTGCAGTTGTACAGGATGGCCAGCTCCCCGAATACCTTGCGGGGCGCCATCGTGCTGAGGTACTTGTTCTCGCGAGACACCTCAACTCTGCCCTCTGAAAAAAAAAATGTTGAAGGTCAATGGCATGATTCATGATCGCCGCGAAAAAAAAGACAATTTTCCGATTAGTCCCGCAGAGACTTATTATTACATACATCACGTTCTTGTACAAACAACAGCTAACGTCGGGTGCAAGAAGCGTCAATTGCTTCACAGTTGTTGGGCAACATCGCCGTGGGATACCGTTGCCACTGTTGATCGTATCATGTGTCCAAAAAACTTCATGCGAATTAAAAAAAAAAACCAAGTGCAATAAACCCAGGACGGTATCTCAAAATCATTTTTTTGTTCGTATTGAACTTTTAACATTATAATCTGCAAAGCTCATGACTCCGCTAATTATAAGTACACATATTCGCAAGGCAATCACACTTTATTGTTGAAGGAGGAGGTCAATATGCAAATCTCTTTGATTCATCGCCAATAGAAGCGTGACTAAATGAGCATGTGTAACCATTTCGCAATGACTTCATGGGAGTCATGATCAAACAATTCATAATCGAATTTCGCAAAATACACAAGGACCCGGCGTGTCAAATTAATAATAACAGATCATCGTCAAAGTGTGAACATGGACAATGAAACAATGGCGTGGATAATTGGCATCGCGGACGGAAAGCGCATGGTCACCGTAATTGCACTCTATTGTCCTTTGATGTTGCGGCATTGAACAGGGGCATTGGTGTTTATGGTTATAAAATTAACATTCAAACACCACGAAGAGTAATATAGTTTACAGAATTTAAAAAAAAACATCGAACAACAATTACTATAATAATTCAAGCATAGATTTGTTCAATATATTAAGAGATAATGTTATTTGTTGCTATTGTGCACGCAATCATGAGAAAATGCATAATGATTAGATACAAGCGAGAGTGATGTATTTATTATAAATAAAGGATTTTGTACACGAGTGCACTGACATTGACGATTCCAATTACTTCAATTCTGTGAATTTTCATTCTCTCAAGTGACGGAAGTGCAACAGGATTATGCATCCGAATAAACGCATACTTCCCGTTTATTATTTTACGACATTCATAAAAAAAAATGCATATATGTATCAACGGTATCACGGTAGAATAATTTCGTATGAATTTTATTATATTATTAAAATATATATATTTTCATTATGATAATCGTCGCCATTACCATAACGGAAAGTGTGTTTATATCGGATATTCAATCATAACTGCAAAACATTAGGCAAACACATTTCGACAACCGGTATAAATAAAATTAATGTAATAATCGATTGCGGATTCGATTTAAATATTAGCGTTAGAACAACGCGTGCCTAATTCGTATAATTTGTTTGAATAGATGGTAAACGAGCACGCGAGTTGATTGAGAAAAAAATGCGAGGTTTTTCGCTTGCCCGATCGTTGATATCTCTTCGTGCCAACATAATCGGGTGAATAAAAGCGTTTGCGTGCCGATGATGTAATATAAGCGGGAGGATGCGAAAGATTGATCGAAGCCGATGCGGTCGGACATGGAATCCTTTGCATTTGCTTGCGACGTCCATCAACGGTGTTGCATTCGAGTTGCCGTTGGCTGGTGAACCAACGGTCACATTACATAAGTCGGCCACTTCGTCAGATGCATACTGATCGTCCCGATCCGATCGTCCTTTGTTAACAAGTCCACGAATCGTGACGCCGGCTAACCCGAAATTTGTCTCTAAAACTATATACGTTTTTGCACTCGATGAGATTAACTGATGTAGCCGTAATGACTTCCGTCAAAATATAACTTCATTTAATTATTGATTAATGACATGAAATATTTATATATCGATCCAAATGATATTAAATGCAATTAACATTAACACTTTGATTGATAAACAAGGACATATTGTTGTTTTTACTGCGGAGACGGCGAAGTATTTGTACATTTATCTAAATGTTGAATAGATAAACTAAGTTTTGTACTTCGTCGAATACTTAAAACTGCCGTAGACTATTTCTACGAGAGTTGAGGATAAAAATGACTGAATCTGAATTAATACGCCAGATAGATTCCCAGACTGAAACCGTAATTAGTATTAACTTCGTATATCAGTGGCAGTGAACCTTATTAATAACGCGCGAGTGCCAAATATTTCCTATATCATTTATCGAACGTCTGACGTGCCAAGATTTATTTATTTAAATAACTAAAATCAGCGATTATGTTGTAATTAGTATTTTAATGCGAAAAATAAATTTTACTGTAAATCGTTCACGTGCCAACTAAATTGTTGCAAGTTCCATCACTTGCACGCGAGCCTCGGTTTGCTACCACTGTCATATATGGATAAAGGAAATATGTTTACACATTTTTTGGTCATTCTTATAGTTTCAGTAGAACTTTTAATATAATTTTTAATCAATAATCACAATAAAAAAATATTTTACTTTGAAAAATAGATAAAACAGAAACCGTATTAAAAGGAAAGTGTATAAATCGAGGGATAACTGTATCTGTGATCTTGAAAATGCTTCTAGATAACAGAGAGACCGCTAATTATATCTGTAACCGTTAATAAATTAGAATTAGAAACAAAATTTGATGATTTTTCTGTGTCAAAACTATATCATAATTTCGACCTCAATGTGATTTGGTAATTCTTTAAAGCTAAAATAGATTACCATGATGCCACCATTATTATAAAAGGATGTAGTCAAATATTTTATTAGAGGCGGCCCTCGATTTTCGCACGTTTATAAAGGTTTTTGACGATAATCCAAAATATTTCGCTTACATGTAGTCGAAAGATCTTTGTCGTCATAGATTAATCAACATCAAAACGATGTCCCTTTGAGCCTTTCAATTATTCATGCTAACGTTCGTAGTTTTCATGGAGATTTGAAGAGTAGATTAAAAGAAAAGTCTAACACGGTGATTCAAACAAGTAATAGCTGGTTCTAGAAGTTAAAATGAAGCATTCTTTACATAATATGAAATTGATTGGAAAATTGATTGACGCAGATAAAGATGCTGTAGAAGAATATATTTCCTCATTGTCCGAAAGTATTGTAGATGAAGAATATTCACTTAATATTAAATTTAGACGAGACGGTTTTATTTTGGAAAAAATGCCTAATCGTACATTCCTATCAAAGGAAGAATCAGTAGCATTTGGACCAATGGCGCGCCGATAGTGACTGGCGCTTGTGTGCAAAACTTTAATTGGGGCCCTTCTAGAATAAAAATATTAATATATTAATAGGAATTAGTCAATTTTAATCGATTTTTAGAAAGTTTAATGAATTATTATTTAATATTTTTCCCCTATTGGCATCTCTTGGCGCACCTAATCGGGCGCCTGTGCGCTGCACAATCTGGCCATATGGACGGCGCGTCCCTGCCCTGGACATAACCGTCAAAAAACCGATGGATATTACTTTTGTTGGACACTTAGCTGGTGATTTCAAATTGAAGTCGATGTTAGTTTATCTAACAGAGCATCAACATTCGCGCATATTTTGAGGAACCAATGATGTCAAGGGTCGCTTGTATTTTCTAGAGTTTTTTTACTCAACATTTGATGTTTCTGTAGAAGGTTGCGCTTACTATAAATAAAGATCGTGCTTTGCTTTATATAAAAGCACTATGCACTGATTAGGGTTTAAAAGTTTAATGAATCACCAGTTTATTGGAAAAACGTGGCTTAAAAAAATCCAGTAATCTTTGTATAATTTTGTTGATGCGTAGAATCAATCCGCCTTGGGTGTATGTATGCGTGTGAATCTTAACGAGTTACATAAATATCTAGAATTTTATCAATTTGTTAAGTACATAGTTGGTAATTAGTTTGTCACATTCTAATAATAAAGTAAAGGGAATGGTAAATAATTACAAGGTGAGCTGGTATTTAAATAAAATCAATCAAAACTGGAATCATAGCCGGAAATCTGAAAATTGACAATCGCGTCCGTCATCGTCGATTTGTGCAGAGTCGTTGGATCGCGAAACCAATTAATGCGAATGTGACGAAGACCGGTCGACACATAATTTGCGACACTTTTACATAACACAATTATACAGACAGAGCGCGATAGACTGTGACAAAATTAAACCATTGTGAGACACAATGAACACGTAATAAAGAACCGAGCAAGTTCAAGCAGCCTTTCACTTTCAGCGGCGAGAGAGGGAAAGAGAGACGCATTAGCATGCGAGAGAGAACGAACTGACTTTTTCGGACACTGTAAAAATAGACTGGCAAATAACTGGTCGCACACGGATGACGCGGGGCACTTATCGAATGTGGATCAGGTCTCGGATGCGGATCTATAAGATCGATCGCCGAAATTGCGGTGGCAGCAGATACCGCCGATGGTCCATGACGCGGCGCATTGTTCAAACAAGAATGCCGACATGGATAGATTCCACCCTAACTCTCAATCACCTTCTTACGTTTGTCACGAGTCACGAATCTATGAATCACAAAATCCATAAATTATGTCATCTAATTGTATACTGAGCTACCAGCGGTGAATGCGGCCCCTAATGCAAGTACTATGGCGAGGGGATAATGAGACGTGACGTGTTTCGCACACAAGCATGCGTATTTATGTGTATTATACATACACGCGCATCACTTACGGCTTATTTTAGAATCCACTGAATTTAAATGAGAAATATAGAACCCAGAACATGGTTTACACAGTAGATTACTCCGCGAAATATCGAGGTATAGAAGATAGAAGAAAATAGGTTTCATAAAATAATTACAAAATCGAGATTTAGCGTAAAAAGCATAACAATTAGTTAGAACTTTAATATTATATAAACAACAACCGTAACACCATCATCGCAAATTTATAGTTTTGATCTATCGGATTAAGTTATCATATTAGATTTATTTTATCTATAACCTCGTCAGAACATTTTTAAAACATTCTCATAAGCATAAGCATTAATTTAATTTAAAATACTATTAAATTATTTGTTTCTTGATAGAATTAGGTGATTAAAATTTTTATTTTACATGCTAAATACGTCTCACCAAAATTAAAAAAAAAGATAGTACAGGTAGTCCTCGAATTACGCGATTAATTGATTCCGAAGATTTTCACGTAAGTCGAGGAAAGCACAAAATTTACCATATTTGGCAAAAAATATGTTTTAGTTTCAAAGAATAGGTGAAAGTAAAATCCAGTGATCATTGTCTTTTAGCTATTTTCTTTTCTTCATAAATTAAAGTGTAGCAAGCAATATCTTTATTCATTTCTTTTGTAATTTCCGCAGATCGTTCAGGATCAGGATCCTGAGCTTCGAGGCCAAAAAAATTGCTTGGGTTGTTCAATTAATTCCTCTTCTTCTGAAAAATAATCTTCTTTTCGTCCGTTCCCAAGTTCCGTCAATACATCGTTGCTCATTACCGCTGAATGACTCTTAATGAATCAAACGAAATCCTCTTCCTCTAGATTTAAATTTAGTTCTTTGGTCATTTCAACAAGATCTTAAATATGCATAATCAATCGACACCAAAAAAATCGTTGTCACAATTAAATGTTTATTTTAAATTACCACTGAAATTCTGCGGCGATGAGTAATTTTTCACAAGCTGATGTTAAACGATACCGTTTATTGTTAGATAACAACACTGAAATATTATAGCTAGTTTCGGTGGATTTTTATCGAAAACCATTCCACCAATTCAATAATTGAAAAATATCTCAAATTTCATAACAACAGTATTAACTTTTAAACCGCAATTAGAACCCGTCTACAATAAAAGCTGAGAATAAGTCTAGTTTACGAAAAAAAATCAATATGATGTAGAAAATAAGACGAGAGAGTCAACTGCGATGAATTTATGATACGAATATACGTAATATCAAAATAAATAGTTTACAGCTGTGGTGGCCAATATGTCAGAATTTAAATACCTTTACATTTAAGGTTATCCATAAAGCGGACAACCAAGAAGATATTTAATTAATAAAAAAAAAATTAAATTTATATATTGGGTTGTTCGGAAAGTCATTTCGTTTATTCCTAACAGAAGACTTAATTGTATTTTTTCACAGCAAAATTCACACTTAAGCTGCATAATCATTTATATATTCTGACAGCTGATATAGCAAAGCTTGCTTCGGAAAAAGTTCCGATTGCTTCTACGAAGTAGTTTTTGGTTGGTAACCTTTCAAATATGAAAACGTGAAAAGCAGCATTTTGGGCATATTTTACTCTTTTAATATTTGATCCGGAAATTTTGATGTTGAAGATGCACCACGTTCTGGAAGGCCAATTGAAGCTGATGAAGACACAATAAAGGCATTAATTGATGCAAACAGGCGAATAACAACTCGTGAAATCGCTGAGAGATTAAATTGATCGAATACGACCGCTCATGATCATTTGAAACGCCTAGGTTTAATCTCAGAGCTCGACATATGGGTTTATCATGTTCTTACGGAAAGAAATTTGTCTGTGATTTGCTTCTCAAACGTCAAGAAAATGATCCATTTTTGAAGCGCATCATCACTGGGGATGAGAAATGGGTTGTCTACAACAATGTTAAGCGCAAGATATCATGGAGTAAAAAAGATGAACCGGCTCAAAGCACTTCGAAAGCCGAAATTCATACAAAAGTCATCAATTTTTTTAGACGGTAAAATCTTTACTTCAAATGAAGAGGTTATAAATCACCTGGATCAGTTTTTTGCCAAAAAGATGTCAAAAGGTATTGGACCACGATGAACAATATATAATTCAATAAAATATTTATTCACTATAAGAAAATCGTCTTTCATTTTCATAAAGATTTCAAAAAAGATATATATTGATTCATTGATTTGAATAAATAAAATTGAAATTAAGTTAGGTTTCATACGACATAGGAGTTACTTTCAATTTCTAGATAACCTGTTTTCCCAACACCCTCTTCTTACAAAGAGCAGGGCTTAATTAATTCTTCGACGCATGTAAAATATTTACAAAATTGCAAATAATGAATACTTTTCTCTGCAGATTATAAACACATACCACGAAGATAAAGTGTTAAAAATGTTTTTTAAAAATAATTAAATATTCTAAACATGGTACACGTCCAATTTAATAAGATGAAGTTAATTGGCTACCGACATTGAGACCTGAGAAAATTGAATACCAACCACGCAAGAATCGCAAAGTAGACGCTAAATAGCTGCCAGCAATTTGCCACAGAAACAAATCAACCGATTTGCATTATATCACAATGACGGGCTGCAATTAGAGAGATGGATAGATAGAGAGAGCTCCGCAATTAATACGCATTAATACAAATTTACATTTCGAATAGAAAATGGCGGTTTTTTCGAACATTCTCACGGAGCACAATAATATGTATAAATCACAAACGCAAATAATTATCATTTGTTCCTGTTTGAGAGCGATAGCGGCTCCGTTTTGCGGTATTGCTTTTTGCGCTGCGCTAATGCACCATCCATTGTGATTATGAGTTATATTGTGGTGGTTGAAAGTTTCTGCAAAAAAAAAACTTTATCGTGTGTGCACAAACCGTCGCCGTCATTGTCGAACCGGATGAAGATCTCACAGCAATGCAAATTGTGGGAGTTGAAAAGAAGGAGTAAGCGAAACCTTGGTGAAAGTGTCGCCCAAAAATAATTGCAAATTGTGTGTTTGAAAATGTATTTATATAATATTATGTCATAATTGACTGAAGTGAACGTGTAGAAGGTCACAAGATAAAAAGAGTGTGGGATGACTAAGGCAATTATGTTTTATGTACAGAAATTTTCAAAAGTAAATGAGCCGAGCGTTTAGTTCGACCTTCGTAATGCTGAAGGCTTTGACGCCGATATAGAACGTTCACTTTTATCAACGAACTATTCAGACATACAGGATGTTTTAACCCTTAAAACTCGTAAGTCGACATATAGTCGACATCATGATTTCGTCTCTCAACTCGAACGTCGACAATACGTCGACATAATTTGTCGTCCTTGTTTACTGACCACAAATTGATTTAAATGTTTTTTTTTACGATATTTATCACCCTGATACTTCCAACTTCATACACTGATCGAATTT
>JAGXCT010034882.1:35161-54631 GCA_022495035.1 Philopotamus ludificatus
AATATAGCGGTAAACGGTGAATACAAAGTTACCTCGCCAAAAAAATAATTTGGTCAAAAACGGCGCCGCACTCAGATGCAGTATAGTGTTTAGACCCGCCGCATTGAAAGGGTTAATTATAAATAAAAACAGAATGGCTTACTACTAAATAATAGACACGAAACCTTTAACAAAATTATGAACACATTCGAATAGTTAGTATTTACAATTTGGATAGTTGATTTGATATTCAAATGTTACGAATATTTAGAAACTCTAGTTTGTCTGCGTTCAATATACAATCAATCAAAACGAACGTGTAAACATGCAGTGTTAAATATTCAATGAAACATTTCAAAAATTAATAATAGCCCGGAACAACACTAATGATCTCGTGTGTTTATTTTTTTGTTTCTTTAAAAATGATAGAGTGAAAGCAATACGCCAACACTACTTTGAATGACTGAAGGTCGCAAGAAAATCATTATTTTTATTTTATTTTTTTTATCATTCATCATCTCCACCGCAATCATAACGTGACAGCAGCATCGTAAGGACCGTCACACAATTTGCACGCGAACAAATAGATAAATTAGCACAAATACTAAAAATGTATTGAGAAATACGTTTAAAAATATTTTTTTTATCTTATCTATGAATGAGTGTATTCATAGCATTGGGTGTGTGCTCGTGTTTAATAAGCATATGTAAATAGGAAATATATATTTCACATATGTCGATACAATATTTCAATTGTGCGCGATATCCATTTACACTTAAGAGATTAGTCTGTCCCGTTATGTCCCACCGGAGTCACAAATTGGACCAGATCGACAATGGTCTTTGTGGCGGACCGCGTGTGACACTGACTGATGGTCGTTTCCTGGCCAGCACTGGTTTTTGATTTGACGTTGCAATTAGGAATAGGAATACCAATGTTACGGCAGGTCTTTGGACCATTCTTGACCCAGTTCCGAGCTTGTGACACGCAGTAACCCTATTGTGTACAAGTGGCTCACGACTAGGCACACAATGGTGTTTGTTTGAGAGTTATTAATCAAATGTAAACCTATGGGTTAGATAAGCCGAATCCGACTGAATATATTTAGGAATAAAACGGTCCATTGAACGTAAACTTTAAATAAAATATCGTACGAAGATGACACGCGAGTGTAGGATTGCCCGCGGGTGATAAGAAGTCAACCGTCGAATGTGACACGTGATTATATTGCCATATTACTGCAGACATGCTCGTAATAATTGACGTTATGGTCTGTAACAGTTAACCGATCAGGCACGCCGCCGTCGCACCGGATGCGAGCGAGAAAACAGATCGCGCCTGTGCCAATAGAAACGCAAACTATTGTTTTTATTTTTTTTTCGCAACTGCAGACAATAAATGTCAATGATTATAACTTTAGACTTTTTTTTAGACAAATACAAAAAGTTTGTGACATGTATGAAAGAGCTATTCGAGAAAAATCAAAAACTTGGGATCCCAAATAGACCCCTTCGGCACGGCTAGGTTGTGCGACAATACAACTTTGCATTATTTATATTTAAGCGTTGTAATTTGACATAGAGTATTTTTTTAATCAACAAATAACCTTATGCGCAAATGTCATTGCTGTTGCCCTGAATATTTTGAAGCATTCTTCGTTTAAATGCCAATGCTTTAAAGCCATCTTCAATGCATTCGCTTTTTAGTTACAGGTAAAAAATTAGCGACTGTCAAATGCGTGACTCGAAAGGTCATCGAGTTATTATTTTGATATCTCAAAAGCCATTGAATATATATTTTTTAATGACACAATCGAAAACGCTACATATATTATTTTAATTATGTTAATTAACGTAACGTGTAAAATACAGAATGATTAATTACAATAAATATATAATTAAAACACACGATTTCACTCAAATTTCTAAAAAAAATATAATATATATATGTGAATGATTTGCGTGAAATCAAACAAACATACACCTCCATTTTTTTTCATATTTGCTGAAAACACATGAGCAAATATATTTCGTTAGATAAGAATTAAAAATATGTAAAATATTGTTAAAGGTCAATTAAATCTGGTAAATATCTCGACAAGGACAATGAAGGCCGGGAATAAATGCAATGGAAATGGAAATTTATATTTATTGAGAAATGTATGTCATCTCTTAACAAACCGTTGCCCAATCAGATAAACAATGGAGTTTGTGCGTCCCACAAGACCATTGACAACAGTTGGCAAATGTCAGCCAGGGTTAGGGTGCGCATTTGTTGCAGCGACGGCGTCTTTGTTTGGTAACAGTCTGCGGCTTTCACAGTCGCTGCGAGGGGCATTGTCCCGACATTTACCGGCACGCGTGCCAAGTTGACTACTCGGCACAACCTGAGAATAGGCACTGCTACAAAACAAATCCGCCTTAGACAACAAATTGATAGTGAGACATGGTTGCAGTGCAAATATGCATATTCTTCTGTTCATTCCTTATCGCAATATATGTGCACGCTATCAGATGCATTTTATTAAGTCGCTACAGATGTGCAATATCTCATAATCTGTGCAGTTAGAATGATTGATGTCGGGTCTGAGGTCATGTATCGCAATTTTGATAAATCTTACGAAATAAAAAGGTTGATTGTGCAAAATATTCCGCGCAATAATAATAAAAAAAAAGAATGTTGTGCAAGCTGTGAAAGGAAGCTACGTTTCCGCTCCCATGCAAAATTCAATCTTATAAAATGCCACATAAAAAAAAAACCAGCATTCTATGATGTCATACGCATCATTGCTATTTTTCTGCTATAAAGTAGACATTACAAGAGCCGGCGTGATAATGCTGCGGTGGTGTTTCCTAGGACATATTCATTTATCAACGCCGATTGAATCATTGCGAAAATTTACCACAACGCGAAACGACGTCCCGGTGTAGGAGGAGTGTGGGAAACACGATGACAATCTGAAATCATTAACACTTTATCCCAATGGTTTATATGACTTGTGTGGTAGTTAAAAGCGAAAATTAACGTCGCGAGAGAGAGTAGAGGACTCGCACTTCTTATTCTGATTGTAATGAGGGCCACGAGCGCCCAACCGACCATTAAGCGTGATTAGCAAAGTAATGCAGACCGTGTCTACCACACCTCGTAGTTGCAGATGGCAAGCAAGACATTCCGCCCACGTTTGCCATTGTGGTCTGTTTCAATGGCAACATACGACGCCCTGTAGTGACCGACTTTGCAGACAATCGAAAAAACATATGGATAGCGATGGTCGTCTCGCTGAATTTAAGTTATAAACCCAATAGTTAATAGCAATATATCGGATGTAGGTGGAGTCGTGCATACGTATGAATATAGTGCAGCAAATTTCGCATTATAGACCTATCGAATATACCGGCATTTGATCCAGTAATATGAGGGAGGGAGAAAACAACCGGTTCTCGGCCAAGTCTATTGGCCAATTTGTGAAACAGGCCAAAATGGCACTAAATTACCGACAGAAAAACCAGTAAGTCTTAATATACGTATAAAATTTACATTCAGATGAGAGACGATGATGACAATGCTTATGTAAAATATTTTCAGTGACAAAAGAATGTTATTTGCAATTGAAATCGACATCCTTTTCGCGATGTGGAATGCATTGAATGCAAAAATGCATGAAAAGAATATTCAATAACGCTTAAATATTCATCTATTGTCGAAGAAAAACGATCAACGAATCAAATCGAGGTAGCAATGGACGCGATAAAATTTCAGCATTCATTTCATGCTTATTGTCTAATCTAATGATCTAATCGACGAATTTCATCAAGATCGATATGCAATAATAACAGTCTATCGGCAATTCAGAGACGAAACTGTTGTGTGGTCCAAAGGAGGTCGACGCCCATTAACATTTTGTTAGACAACAGATACTGTCCAAGACGTAATGGCGGAAGCACCGAAATCCAACACACGTATTGTTAAAAACTGGCGCTGAAATTTAATATTGGGCAGGAGAAATAATACGCTTTGCTTCTGAACGCCTAATCGATTCTTTGATCGGATATAGATGTGGGTTATGTCGGTATCGCTCCGGTATCGATCATTTTTTTAATCAAGATTGAGCGCAGCTGGCCACTGACGCACAGAAAGAAAACGCATTCGCTCATATGCTGGGCCTGCTCGCCTTGAAAAACAGACAAACCAGACGGGCAGACATGAACCGTATTTGTTCAATCCTGGCAGAAATATTCAAGGTTGGCAACGAGCACAGGTTTGACGACCGGATCCCGGTCCAGAGCTCATCAGCATGACATCGCATTGAGGTTATGTGGAGCGGTGACAAGCGGGTTCTTGGAAAGCGCAGCTAACCGCAACAAATGGAACGGTGACGTAAGTGGTTAGCGCGAAAGTTGGAATATCAAGATTCGGCAAGGATGCAAATATTGATAGTCTGCGTGCTACCACTTATTTTATTCGCAAATATACATATATAATGTATCGGTTATGCAAAATCCTAAATAAATCACCAAATTGATTGTGCTTTATTTGTAGTGTTGAACAGAAGCGAAATTGTCGAGGTCACACAACAGACAGAGCGATGCAAACGAACAAGCCGGCACGAAACTCGGCCAAGCAGTTCCTGCTTTTCACAACGTTTGATTTGTCTGTGGCTGATGGCGAAAGAACGTATTGTCTGGGCCCGTTTTTGCGATATCGCATACTGATCTGGCACCGCTATCGGACCATATTTATTATATCTCTCGCCTAATTGTGGAATCAGAGTCCAAAATCGTGCCACTCCGAAACAATGGGGCTCGCACCATTGATATATTCGCATACCGATCTGAATAATCGCTATAGAAGCTCTATCATTTCTCATATTGATTTACGTTCAGAGTGGTAACGTACGCCATTCGCTTATATCTAGAACGCTTTATGACACATTAGTGTAAAAAAAAACTAGACAACAGATTAATTTACCCTGTTGTCAATTACACCAGTTCAATCTCACTGAATGGAATCATATATCATTTAGCATTCACCTCATAAATAATTCTGAAGAGCAACAACGGTTTCGACATCAAATGCATCTTAAATTAATGGCGAGCTCGTAACATTTCGAGTTGTTCATTATCGTTTAAAAAAAATAGCTAATAGCCTTGATATTTCATTTGGTCTGTTGCCATAAGGAAACCGTAGCAAAGTTGTGTCAACTCACCTGGCGTTTCTTCCGCGTGGCCGTTCTCGGCTGCTGCGGTTCCATTGTGGTTTTCAGCCGTCGGCACTTCATCCTCTCGCTCGATTTGAGCTAGATTACCTGTCCTCCGTTTCCTTATTCCGTACGTATGCACGGGCACGATCAACTTCGGTCTCGGAATAGAAAAATCCGAGTCCGAATCACCGCCACTGGATGAACTTTTATTCTTTCCGAAGGCATCGGAGCACTTGAACGGATCTACGCGCATGGTCGGATACTCGTCACGTAAGTAATTTGTCCGATTATCCGAACGGCACTTAACGCGGACCGTGTTGAACTTCTGCGTTAACGAGTCTTTACCGTTCTTGTGATTGGTGTTTTGCATCAAATTCAATTGCTCTATTGGCGATATGGTCCTTTTGGGCTGCGTCACCGTCACCCCGTGGGCCATCGGCTCCAGCAGGTCGTCGTAGGAGAGACGCTCCTCCACATCTCTGCGCAGGAGCAGCGGCTTCGACTCGCTCTTCAGCTTGAGCGATTTGGAGCGGACTGCCGGTTTGCCCGGTTTGTTCCCGTGCGCGAACAATTGTTTCCCATACTGGTACTGTTTGTTCTCGTCATTGTTGCTGATAACAGTGCTTTGTGCGTTGACACTGATCGCCGCATCGTCCGGCTCGCTCTCGTTCAGACTCGAGCTGGAGCGGGCGTCGCCGTAAGACCCATTCCACGTTTTGACGGAGCCGAATTGATTCTTGCCAGCTTTCGGATGTCCGTTTGCGTCTCTGGAATGCGCGTCAATGAATCTATTGGGTGCGGAAGTCCGTGGGGCGGGTATCGGCCTTTCGCCAACACTATGGTTAAGATTGACCACTTTCTTTTTAGCGTCAGAGTTTATATAACCGTTCTTCTGACTAGTTTCGAGATCTTCCTGCTGGCTGATTCTAGAATAGTAATCGTAATAGCTCTCGGTATCTGGTTCGTTGGTATTCGGAGGATATATTGGCGTAAAATTAGTCGCATCGTGTTTCCGCTGCCGTTGTAAATATTTTAGAGAGTCTTTGCGTTGAGACGACTTATCGGGGATCGGCAGTATCGTCGGAAAGTCGCTTTGTTCGTCTACGTCCCATTCTTTGAATTGTTTTCTTTTAATTCTACGCAGCGTGGACGGCTTGTAGCCGTTGAGACCTTTGAAACTAAAACTAGGTTGAAGCTGTCTTTGACTAGATAATAATTCTTTGCTCGCTCGCGTCTGCTCTTCGATATGCTGTTGGTATTTAGCTAATTGCGATATATTGCTACCGCCGCCGTATACGCTATTCTGCTTGCCGTCGTCGAATGTGCTGAGCGTCGGTCTGGTCACATCTCTGCACGACTTGCTTCTAGATATGCTGCTGCGCGACTTTTGCTGTAGATTTTCATCGCTGGAATTCCATGAGCTGGACGAGCTGGACTGGTGTTCCACGAGATTGCGGTGGGTGTCGACCCAGTTGGCCGCGTAGACCATCTCCATGGTCCTGTCGCCGATGGCCATCCACGGATCTTCCATAATCACTCTTCCCGGATACTGCTTGATCTTCATGACTCACTTTTTAAATAAACACTGTCGAAGGAGTTGTCCTGTCCACCATCGTCAGATCACACAAGGCCGCAATAAGGTTTTGACATTCCTTGTGCGCTCCATTGCGTTACGTAAATCACAACCGACGTGAACTGCAACGACCCGTTCTAGTTCTGTAATAGAGCACTGTTAATCGATTACGCTTGCATAAAGCGCTACGCGAAGAATATTAAAAACAACGGATAGCAAAGTGAGTAGAGCGAGCGACGAGGAACAGATGCGTGCGATATGCCCTAAATCGGTTAATACGTAATCATTGTTAACAGCGTGCATTACCAATGTTACCCACGTTGTCTTTGTGTTTCGTTTTCATTGTTGTGAAAATAGTAATTACACAGAGGTGTTGCGAGCGCGATAGCACCTCTTCGGTCCGTACGCACTGTACGCTCTGCGTATTTATGCAAACGGTGTGGTGTTACGACACAGTCAAAGTTCCCATGATTTAATTCAAAATTCGATATTATATTTCACACAGCTATCAGCAGATCAAATTTGAATTGATGCGAAAATATCAGCACCATCCAGGATTATAATTTAAGTATTATCGTGGACCTTGTATAGAGATAAGTATTAAAAAAATATGTATCAAAAGGCATTGAATGCTACTGTTTGCCGATAACATAAAACAATCATGAGAATAATACATGCAAATATTCTTCACACAGTATCTATAAATCCGGAGATTCAGGGCAATGCACAAATTATATAATAGATAAAATCTCGTGCATAATGATCAGCCTTGGAATACCATTATCAAAAAGCCATTATTCCGAACGTAAATAAAGCAATTTGGCTGCGATGGGAATATCTGTTGATTTGCCAATTACTTAAAGTAGGCGACGAATTTCTGAGCAAATCTGCGCGCTCTTGTTTTGACGCGCATCCTGCATCGCGAGTCGTTGCACCCAATTGACTCCAATTGTGCAGGATGGACGAATCAAAGAATGAGAATGCGCATCCCAACAATAGGGGCAGCAATTATCGAGTCATTGAGTCATCGCGACGCAAAGACCAGAAGCCGAGATGGTCATGTGTGAAACGGGTTTAGAGAGTGCACTCGATGATTGAATTATGTTTATTCCAAACGCAAACAAGTCATAGCTTTCTCCGAGTGCGATACGCCGTGGACTGAACGCGTACTTGCTATACGCGGATGGTGATTGAACAGAAATTATATTGAGTTATAAAAAAAAAACATAAAGCACCATGAACGATACGGCCGATATAGATTCGTTCGTAATCTAAATCGAATTTACTACGAAATTGAAAATTGTAATTTCGAATATGTTTTAACGCATTATCTTTTGGCACGCACTGTTATTCTCACAAGATAAAAATAAACAACAACGTGCGGGCGTTGAACTGTTGAAAACGCATTCTGCGTCGGGAGCATCGCTTCTGCGAATTTCGTCTTGGAATTATGCGACCAGACAAATTAACCGGAAAACCTTTTTAGGACCGGTACGCTAGAAATGCAAGAGAAATGTGCCGATATATGGACATATTTTCATTTGGTATCGCGGACTTTCTATTCGATACCGGTATTACCGGCATTACAAACACAAGAGATTGACGCCATAAATGATTGATACCGATTTTTTTATGGACGCATCGTAAAACGTATCATTAAATTTCATTCATAAAAATAATCAAAATTTAATACTATAAAAAAAATGCGAAATTATGAGATAACGACTCGTAAACGATATATATATATATTTAATAATTAATTAAAGACACGTACGTGAATATATTTTTAGAGCACGTATCTCTTGTGTATTTGATAACAAGATTATTTAAAAATATATATATAAAGTATGTGACGTTCGCATAAAAATTGTCATAGTATCTCTACACATTGGAACATGACGAAATGTTTACGCACAAGATAAAAAAAATACAAGTATTACGTATACAATTCTCAAACGAATCATTAGTCACACACTCAGTACGAGAAATATCAGACGAATGTCATTTTTCATTCGGAAAAATATCACACAATGTATTCTCTGCATTTTATGCAAATTAATACAGCTGTGAAAGTTTTACATGGCAACCGTGCAATGTAAAAATTAATTGAAAATTACAATATGTCACTATTTGCATATCTGCTGATAAAATGCGATAATATATCATATCTTTAAGCATATATTATAGATACATCTCGGTCAAATCGTCGCTTGACTTATTAAATTAAACTATGCACAAAGTAAATAAATATCATCATGTTACACATTGCACATATTTAAAAATCGATTTTGCTATCCGTTGATTTAATTTGATTCACAGATTTCGCGCAATCTTACAGATTCGAGCACTGATCGCGACATCGATAGCGCAATTCTAAATAAAAATCGCAACTATTGACGTTTGTTTGCAACTTTCCATTCCGCGATATCGCAGCTGGAATAGTTGTCCGAGGCGCGAACCAACACACGTCCACCGACGCCTGTGGACCGTCTGCAACTACCAGTAGAACAACGAGCGTCCAAATCTGACGGCCAGCTAGAAGGTTAACTGGTCGCAGAAGAAAAACTACGAGTCGCGGTCCCGACGAAGAACAAGTACGTTTATCGTCTACGCTAATTACATTTTTTCCAAATTATTGTGAGCTGAAATACCGATGTTTCGTCATGAAACAATAATTAAATCCTGAGAATACTCCGACACACAAACGGTTCGAATTTTTCAGAGAACAGATATGAAAAAATGTTGACAAAATCACAATGTTGGGAACTGGGATAATTTAAAAAAAATAATTGTTAATTAATTAAATGCAAGTAATGAGAGTTTTCCATGATACGATCTTTTAATTAGCACAAATTTTCTACAAATTATTTATATTTCTATTCATTTCTGCATATCTGTGTTATTGAACTCTGAGTTTATAAGATATCGCAATACGAATATATCAGATAATAATGTTTATATATTTAGTATACAATGAATCGCCCTTTCCGAGAAAATTTTCTTTTAAAATCACACAATTTAATAACAAAAATAATTACTATATACGTACAAACAATAATAAGTTAATCAATCAATCGTAATTGTGGGAAAGAAAATTGCAAAAAAAAATCGAAAACGCATTTTTCTATAGAAGAATACCACCATAATACATCAATTAAAAATTCTATAATATCAGATCGATCATAATAATAAGACATTCATAAATCTTAATTACAGAATATTACAAAACAATAAAAAAATCATGAGACTTTGGGATATTATAAAAATGCAGGAAAACATGAAAATATATGTCATGAAGGTCATGATAAGAATATTTTTCAACGAAATGATCATAATAATAATGCGTATTATTATTAATAATTGGATGACAATATTATCTCATCATTAAAATTCACGAATATTCTATTTGACGAACGATTCCAATATTGGACTACCGAGAAAAATTACGAAAACATTATAAATCTGCATGAAATGTTGGCAAAAATCCATTCGATGAAAATATTTTTTGTGATTCGGCGTTTAACTTCTGCAATCAATTAATCAGTCAATAATTTTAGATGATTAATGTTTAATATAGCATTTCGCAATGATTTGCGCATATGGCATATAGGACGATCGATTAGTTTATAAGTTGACTATCATAAACTAAATAATTCTACCCTGTTTACAGCAATTAATAAATTTTAACTGTTAATTGAATCGATTTCCATTCACTTGGAGCAATGGAGGCAGGCCTCTCGCACATGCGCGAAATACAAAAACTAATCGACGTCGGCCATTAATTGGCAATTAAATTTTAACGATCCTAATTATTGTTGTACTGTTCAATTAATACATTAATTGATGACTGCAACACTGAAAAACAATATTTTTTCAGGCCTCCCCGATAAAAACGCGATGATCACCGCATCGTCGATGCACACAATAGAGGTAAAAGTGAATCGTGCGCAGATTTCTGAAACACAATTGCAACAAAAAAGTTTAATTGCAATGATGCTTATGGCCGTGAAAGTTAAATATCGGCCAAGCTATTACGTGGATTGAAGAAAAATATAAAAAAACAATTTTGTTTTTGAAATTTTTAACACTTTCGATACAAGAGCGTTTTAATAACAAATGGAGAAATTTCGCTTTCGTCTGAATTCAATAATAAACAATTATGTATTGACGCGCTAAAAATTCAATATTATTATTCAACATTGAAAGGTCATTGATTAGCCATAGAAATAATTAAAATAAAAGCGATTTAAACATGAATGAACCAAAAATGTCATATACATATGTATAAAATTATAAATATACAGCGTGAGACAAAAAATAAATTCTTTATCAAACTTAGTCAAGTGGTAAAGTCGAGTGTTTGATGGTTTTAGATTGTGATATATTAGAATAAGTCCAAATAAAGTAGAAGCAATTGCTTATTAATTCATGAATAATGAATTCTGTAGAAAAAATAGATATAATATATAAAACTATAAGAAAATACATTTATACAATAAAATCTTACTTTTTTACCTTTTTACCTTATATATTAATTTTAAATATAATTATCCTCATTGTTTATAACTAATTTTATAAATAATCTCTGGTAATTTTTAAATTCTCCTATGATTTTATATCGCCTTTTTTGTTAGATGAGTCGAAAGAAATCGCGTATATTATAACTTAATGTTCGAGGTCCAGACACGGCGAAGGACGTATGTCTGTAAAACTTTTTTGCTTAGAACTATTGTTTACCATTATTTATGAATCGAACCCAGACATTGACGAAGAACACATCAGACATTGTATACTACATTTTTTCGACAGGACTTGAATGCCAAGAAAGTCACTAAAGCTATTAAATAAATTATGAAGTGCTAACAGCATGAGAATGTCAATTTAGGTTTCAAAGGTTCACATCGGGAAAAAAATCTAAAAGATGCATCTGAATCAGGACGAACTTCTAAATTGTCTAAATTGATGATGACATATTGAGATCCCTGGTCGAGTCGAATCCTCGATTAACCAATGGGAAATTATCGCAGAGACTTAAATCTCCAAGGTCCCCTGTACTTTAAAAAAAGAGTCAAGACAAAGAATTTTTACACCAAATTATAACTGAAGATAAGAAATGGATCGTTTACAATAACATAAGTCGAAAAGGGCAATGGATTTCTCCAATCAAACTCCCGTTTCTGATCCCTAAGCCATGTTTAACATTTCGAAATGTTATTTTGTGCATTTTTTGGTATGTAAGAGAAATAATTCATTACGAATTATTAAAACAGGGTGAAACAATTACTGCAGATGTTTACTGTCAAAAATTGGAAAGATTAAACGAAAAAATAAAATCAAACGTCCAATTTTGTTTAACAGAAAGGGAATAATTCTCAACCACGATAACGGACGCCCTCATAAAGTATGATCCAAGAAAAAAAACATTTTTTATATTCCCCAGACGTTACTACCACAGATTACTTTCTTTTCAACTCCATGGAACATACTTTAAAAGAAAAACGTTTTCGAAATATTAGTCGTATACCACGAATGAACGAGTGTTTATATATTCAAAACCGGAAATTTTTTTCAAAAAATGAATTGAAAAACTACAAGAAAGACGGGAAACAGTCTTTAATAACGATGGAAATTATATTTTATGTAATAATATATAAAAGAAATATGAAAAAACATAAATTTTACATTCATAATAATATGCGCGATTTCTTTCGGGTCCCCCTAATATTTTTTCCCTCAAAAATGATCTAAGGAGATAGATAAAAAAAACCAAATTGAAAATGATAAGTATGGTGAGGTTAGCGGGTGAGATAACACTATATCAGGGTTTCCCAAACTATGTTATAATTAGGTGTTCCGCGGAGCCTAAATAGATATTTGACAAAAATTTCTTCTGATACATCTATCATCGAAGAAGAAAATAATCCAAAGATTTCTTCAAATTCGAATATTGAAGAACAAGTGTCATCTATGAACAGACCAAACGGAAGTACGATGAAAGCTATTTGAATTTTGGATTTACGTATATTGGCAACGAAAACTGATGCAATGGGTTTGTGTCAAAAAAAAAATACTCCCTCTAAACAGTTCTTTGGTTTCCAGCTAAACTTTGCAGGATTACTTCTGAAACGACACTCTGATTACAAAGGAAAGACATGCATTTTTTTTAAGAGACAACGTGGCTCACTAGAAAGTCCCAAATGATTGTAATGGCTAAAACTGAAATGAAAAATGCAACAGAAGCATCTTTATCGCGTGAATAATCGTATTGCACCCTTAATGGTGAAGTTCATACAATTGAGACAAATGCATTCTTTACAACCAAATGCACCGTTTTGCAAATAAAATGAACTTTCTTTACAAATCAAATACATTTTTACAAAACCAAAATCTTTAAAAATTATGATAAACAATTAAATATTTTTTTCAATATATATACTTATCAGTTCTTCAAAATGCAAAAAAACGGGTTCTACTGTATTTAGTACCCTGACTCATGTTTTTCCACCACTACGCTCTTTTTTATCAGTTCCTTTAAAAATGTAAAATACTGGTTCCAAAGTGTTCCGCCAAATTTTCGGATTTGCCAAGTGTTCCGTCGCTGAAAAAGTTTGGGAAACCCTGCACTATATAATAGATATATGCTGAAAATATTCCACCAAATGTACAAAATAACAATCTGAAGAGTTAATCCTTAGTGACTAAAACTGAACTAAAAAACGGTGTGGAAAATTATGTATTTTTCTTTTGAACAACCTAATAGAAAGATGTACATACCCAAAGACTTTCATTTATGTCTGAAATTATTTTACTATAGTCAAAAGAATAAAGAATTTAATTCCACGAAGAGAGATACTGCATTTAATATATTGTCATTTTTATTCGATTGTTATTACTATATTTCAACATTCATTCAATTTCTTAAGCTTCGGCTTTAAAATTAGGTTGTGTGGGTTGATCTATCGTTGCACTCTACTACAAATTTAAATACAAAATCTAGGTCATTGGAAAAGGAAACATTTCAGAAAGCAAATATTTGCAATAAAGCTTGATTTTCTGTCGTAGAGATATCTATATCCGGTTAACCAGTCTCAATAAATACATGTAACTCGGAAAATTTACCTCTCTTTCACTTGATATAAACTTGATAAAGGTTGAAACATCCGACCACTTTCGCTATAACACAATTGCATATAGAAAATCATCATCGATTCAAAAGATGGTCGACTAACAAGCACTGATACCGAGTGCTAATACACAAATAATAATAACGAATTTTCTAGAAAAAATCGTTACAATATACTTATAATCGCGTTTATATTAAAAGATATATGAAAAAAATTGTGGACAAGATCAAATCGACATAATGGCCGAAAGTAAAAGTATCAAATTATCGTGCAGTTTTTTGCGCACACTGTACATTACACATGGACACCGGTGGACACCACAATGAAAGTAAAACTGTGCAAATAATGGACGTACACGCCAAAAAACATTTTGCCAATGCCCAAATCAAACAATTACTGGGAATCCTCAATCTGTGACAGACGTGTAAGATTTCGTACATCATATAAATTATTTTGCATCATGTTTCTATAACCGGACAGTATTTTGTAATACATATGTACAAGTAAAGAGCGAAAACCAAATACAATATGCAAACATGGAACACGGAAAGTAAAAATTTTCGCCCACCAGTATGCGGTCATCGTCGCCAAGACCACGATGACTCACTTAACCAACGCTCATGTCGTCTAAATTCTAAATCATAACCGGAAAGTCGTATATCTGATAAAAACGAAATAATTGAATCCGGATCTGAAAAAAATGATATGCGATACATAGAGAACTAGAGCTGAATTCGTCATCATTATAGTTTTTGTCGCACAACATTTGATTTAAACACTATTAAGGTCTTCTAGATTCGCGAATTAGAAAATGTACGATAAACACAATGATAATTTGATTCAATGTATTATTATTTCGCTGGAAGCGTGCACAAATCGCATTAAATTTCCAGAAATATACAGATAAAAAAAATCATGAACTCTTCAAAGTTCACGTCATTGCGTTTTATTTGACGTCGTTATTGATATCAAAGACAAGAAAAAATCAAACGTAACGAATTGAACAACTCTGATGTGTTCAAACATAAACATGGCAAATTGGAAAGTGTGTAAATTGCATCTGCAATACAAGATTTGCTGTAAAAAAAATAACGTACAATGTACTACATGCAAACAATGATGATGGTGAATACCAAAAGTGTTTATATATTAATTACAATTTCCCATTGACGTGTCGGTGAGTGGTGAAAATAAATTATTACGTTCATTGAATTATGGCTTTAATATTTTTAAATAGCGAAGAAAGTGCCATAGAAAAAAAAACGAACAAATGATAAAATAAATAAGGCCATTCGTGGCCCGGTTAAAAAACTATTGATACATTGCAGAGAAGGTCGCGGGTCTGTTACGAAATTCTATTCAAATAACATATCGAGTTCTAATTTTGCGGTCAAATGCCGGACAAAGAAATGTTGTCATTTCCTAAGTCCGAATAAAACACATTTTAAAAAAAAAACCTTGAACGAATTGCTCAATATCAGCGGACAATATAATAGAGCACACCAAAAATATCAATAAAATGATTTATCTAATAATTATATAAAAGCGACATCTATAAATTTTCATGGAAAATATTTCATCAAAGATACGAACCATAAATCATAAAAAAAATTGCACGTAGATGTCGACATAGTTACGTCGATATAATTAAGGAGAATGTTTGTAAAAATGATAGACTTACCCTCCATGACGTACACAATGCTGCCGACATCACCCTCTTTGATAATGAGACTTCCTGCAGCATATTCAACGGGGTACATACAATCGACAATCTCTCTAATCTGCGTAATTTCCAAATTCTTCATGAAATCATTATCAAGAATTGCTTCTTTGATTAGATCTCTAGATCTGCAAACACAAAATATGAAAATATTAATAATTTGCATAACATATTCCATAGATAAATTGGCAAGTGAACGTATCGATTACAAACGTAGGCGTATATATAATTATTACTGGACTGTTTAGAAAGGACATAAACATTTTCTTTGCAGATATTAAAACAATAATTATCATGTGTTCTAATTTTCGAGGCGTACATAGTCATCTAGCCATCTAAGGCATATACTAATTACATACATATATTTGAACATGTATAAATTCCAAGGATATGAATAATCGCAATAGCGACAACACAGTTAGTCGCAATAAATTCAAAATATAATAATTACAGTGAGGTATTGACAAAATCCAAGAATAAATTGCAAAACTAGGAAGACGTTATAACACTTGACACAATTCCAAAATACATCATGCATGTTTATTCAACGTAGAGTAAATATTTTCATTTGGATTCAGTTATTGACGACCTTAAACTTAAAACCAAAATCAACATTTGCGGAAATTAAACTATTTCCAGCTGGCTCGGTGAGGTTATAAAATATTTACAACGCCAATAAAAATATAAGGCGGCAATCATATTATAGGAGAATGATTTACAGCGGAGATCTGTCCATACATGCATATTTTCAGCGCTCATCCTTCACATCAAAGCGTTGATTTCGATAAACAGATTATATTTTAATAAAACAAAGTTTAATATAAACAATGTGTAGGATATAACGGAAGATTGTGTTTATTTATACAATGTTTTACTTGTAAATGCAAAATTATTCCACCGATGGTAAACCATGGGCTGATTGATTCAGTGATACCGTTGTATGTAGGTTGCATTCGGCATATGCTTATCTTGTAAAATGCATTCATTGCAATATGAATTCAAGTGTTCTTATGTGATCTATTATAAATAAACATTTGACCTGATATGAATAAGAAAACATACTATTCAAATACAATAAAAAAAAAACAGTCATATACACAAATGATATGGACGTTGATATGTGAAGAGTATTCTTAAAATAGATACGGATAGAAATTGATGGATACCATAATTTAAAACAAAATATGGCAACCTTGACCCCAATGCCAAAACACCAATGTAGCGAAAGCACATTCATCATCATCATCATAATGGATGACGTCAAGTTCAACACGTGGGCAAGAGGAGTGTTGTTGTGAAACAGTCAAAATTATCATCATCAACAACAAAATCCAATTGTAAAAATAATCAAAGCGAAACGGCAATGTATTCTCTCAATTACGATACAGTGCGGACCATCCATCAAATCTGCAAACCCACACGACCGCAATCAATCACAAGATTAACGCCAATTGATTCGCTGGTCCAAAACACTACTCCTCCCGGACCAAACCACCAAGGGCGTAGGAACAATAACTTCGGCGGGATTAGTGGCATAATCAGTCAACCAGTCAACATATCCAGCCCGAGCCGAAGATTGATGGGCCTTGAGCTCGTAAATTGGGCGTGAACCTGTAATCTATTTGCAGAGTGACCGAAATTTACGAACCCACACTCGGTACCGCGTATTGCGTATTAATGTGTCTGACGTGGGAGGTCTCCGCCAGCAATTAGCGGAGTCTCGAATGGTGAGATTGCGATTGTTGTGCGATCTATTCTCCCGTCGTATCGCAGCATCCCCGTGGGCAACGGGCGCAAAAAGTGGCTGCCGTTAGGTAGCCGGAATGACCCTGGTAGATTGAATCGGCAATAAGACCTCGACAATCATGAGATCTTATGATATCAAAGACCGCATTAGTTCATTAGAGATTTATGAAATTTTTCAACGCTAACATACTTACACAAATTTTCTGCACGATAAAAAAAATATACGACGACATTATTATAGTTAATCATACCAACACCTACGTTTGTGTCTTTTCAATCTTCTCAATTTTCAGATCGTCCATCGACGAAAATTGGCAGAGTGAGGAGAGCGGTTCTGCCGAGATGGCAGTCCTCTTCATCCTCGGTTCCTTCACGCTGAACACTCTGGTATTCTCCATTCCCGGTCCCATGCTCAAGAAATCATCGCCTTCTTCGTCAATTCCGCTCGCTCTTTTGACAATCAACCGTTGAGTCAGCGGTTGAACCACATGCTTATATTTATCGAGCTCAGCTTTCAAATATCTGATCGTCGCATCTCGACCGTCCAACTCCTTTTCGAGCACCGATATGGTAGTGTCTTTCTTGCGCACCTCCTCCGTCTTTTGCATCAGTTGCTTTTTAAATTCGAGCAGCTTCTCTTCGAGTTTAAAATTTGCGTCGAGCTTGAAAGGCAACTCCCCATTTTTTTCCATCTTCGATTCAATTAACACTTACACTTTGTTTAAAAATCAATACACCATTACCTGCAAACGTGCAATATGTACTACGATTCGCAACATTTATTTTTTAAATATTTTAAAATTTGTTCACGTTTCTATGACGCTTTTACAACGTTTGACGTGCAATATTGATGAAGCGGACACATCTTACTATAAATCTTTTTGTGTATAGACAATTGACGTCGTAATTTGGTAGCAAAATGATTTACCGAACATGATGGCGTATTGGTAACGTCATGGACTAGCAATGAAGAGGTCATGGATCGCATTTGTTGCGGTAATTTACGACAATAAATCACATGTCGGTGATTCTGTAAATAGCAAATGTCGACAATATGTGCAAAAAGTGTGCGATTTCTAACGTGACCTCATACACAGAATTCAAAAATACATAACCATTTATATTAATGGTAAAATATTAATGAGAGTCAAAAATAAAAATAAATAATCAGAAGTCCAGGATTGGCTGTGCGAATATTTCTTGTACCTTAATGGTACAAGAAAGCGTAATCCACTAGAGCAGACTTGGAAACATCGATATACTAACAGAAGTAAGGGCCAAGATCATCATGTTGAATATTACAACCAGAAAGGGCCTTGTATGTATAGAAGGATTGTTGGAGATTGATTCAAAACTAAATGGATTCCAGAGGTGAGAGATTTTTTGAAAAGTAAGAAGGTGCCAAAAAAGAGGATTTGTTATTACATAATGGTTCTACTAATTCAATAGAGAGCATATTGAAAAGAGACGAAGGCCTAGGTAATTTTTATAACGAAATGTCAATTCTTTAATTTAACTCATTGCAATAAAGGGGTTATTTTTTAATGAAACATTACTGCTAAAACTCATTGTAATTAACTTGACGATTTAAATTAAATTCTAGAAAATATTACAATACTAGATGCAACACATGGAACTCAATCAAAATATAATAATCTGTTACACTCGTTCGATCGTAGAGGATTTTTTTTTGGATTCTGAAGAGAGTTTGAGAAAAGGCTTTAAATAGAGCAGTGGTTAGAATAAGATTAATGTGATCCGGGTTTTTAAATTATGGGTGATATTACTTAAAATTTTCATAAAGGGAGAACAAAAGAAGATGTGGATGCAAATAAAGAAGAAGAGATTATCCATCGTATTAATCACAGCACGGCACTGACTTCTGTTGTCACTTTGTTGGAGTACATCGACCAATACAAGAACAAGCTTTTAATCTTGAAATTCTTAAGAGATTCAAGTAAGTAAACTAAAATCACAGATTTTCTTAAACGCTAAATCGGACGCAGGTATTTGCTCGAACACATTACGAAATCCTAACAGAAATATACACTTCGTCAAAAATAAAACGATAAATTAACCCTTTCAATGCGGCGGGTCTAAACACGATTCTGCATTTGAGTGCGGCGC